>CAJNOP010001869.1:0-22764 GCA_905250075.1 Rotaria sp. Silwood1 | reverse complement strand
GGCTAGTGTGATAATCACGATCTGCTAAGCTAGGCAGTTCGAAAAAAACAGAGGTTCGAGTTCCTAACTTAAAACCCGAGAAAAACCTGTTTTACGACCACCACCATTTGAATCAAGTGAGAATTAACTAGTTACTCTAATTTTGATTAAATGATGACAATTCCACCTTAATCTATCTTTAGCTAAGAAGAAGTCGACTAGAATCATTTTTTTTTGTCTTGTGTGAGAAATTTCCCTTGCAAAACAGAAATAAAGTTCGGGCCGGCCGGCTCGGAAGAATTTGAAGCCCGCCCGGCCCACCGGTCTTCGTTGAGAAGGCCTCCCCCCGACCCGGAATAAAGACCTTCTCGGGCCGGGCTGGGCCGAGCCGGGTCACCGGGCCGGGTGACCCGTTTCGAGCCCTGGTCAGTAGCTACAGATTGTATACAACGAAATATTTTTTTTTTGAGACTGATGAAATATTTAAAACATTGATTTCATGATCACTCTAGTGACTAATAGCGAGTAAAGTTTGTGCTAATCCTTGAAAACCGCATCCATTAACAAAATTAAATAATCTCGTAGCATACACGCGAAAATTTTTGATATTCTTTATGTTTTACATAAGTTGTAATCTGAGGTGTCATAATAGGTTTTAATGTACAACTTTCATGATGAATTTTAAAATGTTTTCTAATCAGTTTTCTGTAAAACATAAATTAAGATGGTTTTACGTTGAATACATACTATATAAAGAATCACGGTTCTTTTTTCATCTTTGCATGCAATCAGATGATTTTCATTACTCAATTAACCCATAAAGGATATCTCTATTAATAGTCATTATTTAAAAAAATGATATATTTTCATTCTCTTCATGGATTCAAATGCTAAAAAAGGTAGTTCGTGTCTCCTCAAACCTTTAGTTTCTATACCTTTGCCCAAATATAGATAACTAATCTGCAAGTTGCAGGATTCTAGTTGTAAGTTCTCAAAGATTTTATAAAATTAAAATACATCACAACATCGTGAAAAGCTACATGAAGGACGCCTTTTTTTTTGAACGACTCTTTTATTTAGTTCATGAAAGACGCTGCAATCCTTGAACTATTGTAACTTTAAATATAAATAGATATGTTTCTCATTTTTATAATTTGTATAACTTTCAACTTCTTCATCAAGTCTATGACTGAATCGGAGACTATCTTTACTATTCTCTTGCATGATGAACATGATTCTGTTTAAACTACTTTATTTTTCTTGGCTCAATATTATCTATAATTTCAATTAGAGTTAGTTAACTAGCGTGAATACAGCTTGACTTTCTACATAACTCATTTTTTTTAACACGAAATATTCTAAAAGTTTGTTTTACCTTCAAGAATGGCTTCAACAGCTACGTTCGATCAAAATAACTTGAAATTGTGAATTAAAACTTTTACATAGCAATTCTCTTAAACTGCTTAATTGTTGTAAGCGACATTGGTAACAGACAAGCTTGATCAGATCTAATAGAAGATTTATAATCAGTTGATAAGCGTAATCTCATGTTCTTTTATTTACTTCCACTTGAGAAAAATCTATTCAGCTATCAGTAAGCCATTGAGACGTGCCAAATTACGATTCAAGCAATCTGTTTTTACAGAATTACCTATTATTTTGTTTAGAAAACGTGTTGTCAACTTTTCTTTTTCTATTAAAAAGAAATAAAAATAAGAAAATGCTATATTTTAATTTCACAGAGAAACATTAACAATCTTGTTTATGTAGAAAAGAAAACAACGTATTCACTTGTACATTTCTTTACAACAAATAAAACGTGAAACTACAAATATTTTATTACAATTTCAAGCATAATGTTTCTTTGATCATTCAAGGATGGTTCTATTTAAGTATTGTATTCACTTTAAAATAAAGACTTTGAGGCGAAAATTATCAAGGATCGCATGCCAAATTAATAAAAATCATCAGCACTGTATGAGAATATCCTGATAAGTAGAGAACAAAGATTTAGAACTAAAAATATGATCGAAGATCACATGATAAATGTAAAATACAAACCCTAAAGACAATTTAGTTCAGCAATTTTCTTCGCATTTAAACGAACTCGGGTGTGGGTGTGGGTATAGGTATGCGTGTGAGTGTGTGCAAAAGGATACTCACACCCACACGCCACACCCACTCACACTCACACCCATACCCACACCCTTTCAGATTTTTTCAAAAATGGCTTTTATAATCACGGATCATCTTCTCCTGTATTTATCTTAATGTCGATAGTTTTGACAAAAAGTGATTATTTTTTTAGGGGGGAAGGTGCTTATGAAGATTCGTAAAATGAAGGCGCAACACTAGTTGTTAGAAGAGTTAATAATGTCTATAATACACATCATGAAAAAGAAAAAAAAATAGCTCGTCGAATTATTTAACCTTCATCAGCATCATGTCCTATTTTTTCTGCTTGATCATCATTATCATCATTTAATTGTGATGCTTTCAATTCAGTTAATGCCTTATCTATCATATTGAGATAATCTGTTCTTTTGATATGATCAAGTTGAATAGCACGCATAAATAATCGTCGAGCCCATTCAAGATACTTAATTGCATTTGTTTTATTCAATGTCTCTTCACTTTTTCTAAAGTGATATATGCCAATATCTGCCAATACTTTTGCAAAGACACCTGATTCATCGTCATATACTTCAATATGCTTTAAATATTCATCGGTCCATTCATGTAAATGTCTTTGACCACAGAAGACATAAATATAACCAGATAATTTTGTATGTATTCGAGGCATAAAAGTGACACCCATTTGTCCAGATACAATTAAAAACGGTTGTTTATTTGCTATTAGATTATCATCAATAAACTTTATACAGCTTTCTTCATCTGTAAACATTTGTAATACATTTTGAATTAAACTATTCCATTGTTCGTCATTCATATTTGGATCATCAAATCGAATTAAATTGTTAATATCATAAGAACGTTCATTTGATGGTATACAATCTACGTTAGCATTACTGGCAAGATCTTTTTTACTAGTTCGATTGTTTTGACTAACACCCATGTTTTTATCTAGCCAAATAATAACATGACTAGGTTTTATTTCAGCAACACTTGATGTTGTCATTTTGATTGATCAAAATCTAAAAAGATAACAGAGGATGTACTGTTTCATTAGTTAGAATAATTATTTTCTCAAAAACTAAAATAATTTATTGAATTTTTCTATGACATGTCTTTCAAATCACTGACTATAAAATCATAAATTAATATTATTTTTAAAGTATATGAATGCAATAAATACATCAACATGTTCGTTCAACAATGAATTACATGGCACCGTTTTTCTTAATAATTTCTTACAATTAAGTAGATTATCTAATTAATACTTGATCTGTAAAATGCCATTTATATATATTTTTTTCTATATTTAATCGATCATTTTAGCTGGGTGGTATCTCTTCAAACAATCTGAAATTCTATAATCTATATGTTTCGTGTTGATCTAATCATTTTTATCTATACAAACTATTGATGACTAAACGACGATGGATATCAGAACATTTCGATATTTGTTAGTGTAAATCTCAACTATCATATAACTCGAATACTTACCGTTATCTTATAAGTACAGAAGAATTATTTCGAATTGAATTAAAAGATAGAATTTACTAAGGTTAATCATAATAAATATTACCTGCAAAAAACAACCATCTTATAGTTTATTTTATCAGTGGAATTTTCCAATCCAGAATTTATGAAATTATTTTTTTCTTTCCTTTTGCATGGCAAAAATAACCAGTTTTTTTTAAATACAGGATGAAAAAAACCAATGCACAACGAACACAACAGAAGTATATGCTTCGAGAAAGATCACGAATAAAGAAAATCTATTACTCATATTCTCTCTTTATGGCTGGACAGAATAATTATAGCTTTGAATTAACACATCTGATAAAAACACCAACTATTTGTCGTGTAAAAAAAAAAACCTTAAGGCTGTATTAGAATTTGTGTCACAGCTTTATAAAATTCTTCCATGTTATTACATTTCCATTTTATATATGACAGCAAATTATTTTATGAACGTTTAAATACTTTATCTAATGTCATTTTTAATTCTGATCATTTCATAATTGAAAGTTTCTAGAATGACATATATTCATATTTATAAAACTTAAATCAAACAATATAAAAAAGCAATAAGGTTTTTATAATACCACAATGCGATCAATCATCATGATGAATGTTAAACTACCATTCGTCGAAATACAATCCAATCAGAAGATGAAAAATGAAATAACACCATGGTGAAGGATGAACACACGGCCATGATACTAGTTAACAAAGTAAACTGTGGAGCGATTTATTCACATCACAGAGTTTCAAATTTCATCATCTCGACTATATGACAATATAAAAATGTTCCTTGATTCACTATTCAGATATGTTTTTATTTTAATTAGAAATACCTGATCTTCTAATGTTACAGAAACAAATTCGATTTTTAGGCTTTTCTGATCCCCGTCTCATTGTCCAATTTGTCGACCTTTCTCCGATTTTAGAACTTTTACAAGATTTTACTTTTTACTATTATAATATGTAATTTAAAAATAATCTATCATTACGTCTATACTGTTTGAACATTTCTTGTAAATAGTTTTTGTCTCAAAAAGATTTATTACATCGAATCAGAAGGATGACAGATATCAACGGAGAAAATAGATTAACGTGGAATGAACTTCAGTTTCGTTTCTTTTATTTGAGCATCTTCAACTGCATGCATACCATAAAATATCTTTTAAAATGATGAATAACTTCTATTCAATATATCTTGGCAATAAAGTAAAACTCATATTACTCTATTGTGGAAAGTTCTTTCTCTTATTGGAACATTTTTTTTATAAAATCATCTTTGTAGATCTATTTTGAGATATTGTCTAGAATTTTTCTTCGTAAGCTACAGATATTTTTACGGGTTCTAAAAATGATTTTATACCAGAAAAATCCGCGTTTTGAACGGTATATTGTTCTCAAGAAAACTTTGAATAAGTTTTCATCATCTTATTCGGATTACACCTCAAATAGATCTTTATAATATCTGTCTATTTTACGGCTTTGTATGATGTAGTCATATATCATAGAAAATGTGAAGATGAGAGAAGACGAATTTTCTGGCCATAGAGGTTTTTTATAGAGAAATGTTCATTCTATAATTTAGTGTAATATCGAAACATTTTCTCTTTAGTTCAAGATATTTCTAAGTTATATCTCAAAAAATGTTTATTTTGTCTTGCACAATTTCATCTTTCAGTACTATCTAAAGAACATCTGTTGTTGTTAGTCAAAAGACACTAATGATATTTCGAAAAAAAAGGTTCGCGATTTCAAAGAGCAATGTTCTGACTTTGACATTTTTCATTTAGCAGCTTGGGCTTGAATATACTTTTCTAGCATAAAAAAATGAACCCATGAGCTAGAATAATATATCTTTTCTGGATAAGTATATGACAAAGTTCTTTCACTATACTGAGTGCAGACAGTTTCAACGTGGTATAGATTGTTCAATCATCAAACTAATCCTTGATATTCATATAATTGCTCTATATATGTGGCAGACGAGTTTGGAATCTAGTTGAGATTGGAATAGCATTTCTATATTTTATGCTAAAATTTGTTCTAAATGACAAAGAAATATCATTTATTGATATTTTACAAACGTTTTCCGTTCAATTCATTGCGAAGATATGTGTAAAAAATACTATTCGATTTATAGAAGGCGATAATTAGTTTTTCACTGATAGGGATATTGGGAACATTAAATTATTGGCTACTTTTATTTGAAACTAAATTCTTTTTTATCGTGGTGTAATCAAAATCTTTTTTTTTGTTATATTTTTTCAATGACGGGGACGTGCGGGACATTCAATAATTTTTTCAACGAATTTCTCTCTCTGTTTAACAGAATATAGCTGTAAAATCTTAGCACGGGACATGCGTGATATTAAATCATTTTGATTTCTTTTGAGAAAAAATTGATTTTCTTTCCATCTCGACAAGATTTACATCATCATTGTCATTATTAGCTTGTGGACATGCAATGATTTATTACGCGTTAGGATCAAGTAAAATTGCGAATTTGTTTGCGGGTCTATTTGTAGGAGCAGAGGTTCGATAGGGGTTTAAAAAGAGATTGGTGTAGTCTATTATTGATCGGAAGTATTTAAAAGACTTCAGCAAATCCATTATTAGTCGTTCAGCTCGAGAATATATGAATATCTGTTGAATTCTTGTTTGAGAAAGAGCCGTTTTTCTCTCCCTCTCTCAAAGCGTTAGATTGTTATTTTCAATATAAGCATCGGGACCATAGTGGCCAGAGCGACTATTTAAGAACAAGAAAGTTCTTTTTCAAAATCAGAAAACGATCAAAAATTCTTTTTGAACAATCAGAAATTAATAAGCAATGATAGGTTTTATTTGCAAATAAGTGGATGTTGTGCTATGATGCTGGCATCCAGAAGTGTGTTGCTTTTCTGTTCATTGGCTTAGAGTTTATTTTCAAAGGCGTTTCGCGAAAAATAAAGACAGTAAAATCAATATATCGTTTAGTTAGTACAAAAACACTGATAAATGACACAGTATTGAACTTTTTATTAAATTAAAACTCCGTTCACAAATGGAAATCGTATACGTACTGTGCATATTACAAAAATTCAACGGAAGAAAATGTTGTGCCATTATCTCAACATTGTTATTCATATTTTCTAGCTTTTCGAATTTACTCTGATAGGTGTTTTAAGATGATATATGCTTATAAAATCGTTCTTAAGAACAGCTACTTTTTATTTTAATCTTAAGCTAAGCCTTAACTGGTTCTCAGGGGCGTACCGAAGTCTCGAGAGCAGGAAGAAGGGGGCGTAAGGTATTTATTCATGTCAATTCAATGGCTATAGTCCCCAGAAAAGAGCTTTTTTTCTATTTTTTTTGTCCAAAGAAAAACAAAATTTTCAAAAGCAGGGGGCGTTGCGCCCCACTTGTCCGCTCGGTACGCCCCTGTTGGTTCTATATCCACTTGATAACGACAATCTGATTAGAAGTGTTTCATATAGTTGAAAATTGATTCGACATCAGAATTCAAACGAGAAAAAGAAAAGACGATAAATAGAGAAAAACGATGAAATACTATCGATCTATTATAATGTTGGGTTGTCATTGTACCTCATTTTATCAACAAAGCTGTAATCTGAAAATATGTCGAGTTCAAAAAAAATCAGGAGATGAGAAAAAAATCAGCAACATGTGCGAAATTCAGAATTTCATCCTATTTTTCTGAGGATCTACTCACCCTGATGAAAATATTCAATGATTGATTAAATTTTAATATCGAACAAAATATTGAATTTGTTTTAAGTTCGATTATTAGGGGGAGAGGTTCAGTAGAAAGAGTTCAAAAAAAGAGTTTCGGTAGTATCTTATTCATCACAACTGTCTCAAATACTTGAGTAAACCAATTATTCGTCGTTCACTTCGAGAACAGATGAATATGTATTAAAGTCTTTTTTTTCACAAAAATCGATCCTCCTTCCTGTTCTGAAAGATTTCCATTGTCATTTTGATTATAAGAATGGGAACATGGAAACATTCAATGGTTGATTAAATTTTAATATCGAGTAAAACAATGAATTTGTTTTGAGGTCGATGATCACGAGCATGGGTTCAAACAAAAATGTATGTAGTCTTTATATTGCCCATAGCTATCTAAAATACTTCAGTAAACCAACCATACGTTATTTATCTTGAAAATAGATGAATATCTATGAACTTATTTTTTCACCAAGAAAAAGTTTTTGCATGAAGCAGCTCACTAACAGAGTTTATTTTATTATGAGAAATCCAAGGGGGAAAAAGCGGATCCCGGGATCCAGTGGGATCCAGTGGGATCCAGCGGGATCCAGTGGGATCCAGCGGGATCCAGCGGGTTCCAGTGGGATCCAGTGGGATTCAGCGGGATCCAGCGGGATCCACTTGAATCCATTTGGATTCAATGTGATCCATTAGCTTCTATCAGGAGCAGGCATGCAGTGAGACGAAGGCTGTCTGCCTGAGCTGTTTCCATCTGTTTTTTTGGGTCGACTGAAATACTCATGTTTCGCTACCTTTCGACATCAAGCAAGATCGAACGTAAAATAGAATAAGACCTAACGGTTATTGAACATCGGGTCAACGAATCGATTTGATCGTTTTATGCTCAACAACTTTCAAGCTATTGCTGTATATTTTAGATGTTATCTCACTTGATATTCGAAGAAAGTGAGAGATGAGATTTTTTTCCTGAAAACGAGAAAAAGAAGCCAAGTCTGGACATGTATACATAATCAGGTCAACGGGGTAACTGTGGGTTTCAATGGGATTAACTGGTATCAGAAATAAGCGGCCCCAATCGCCGTCTCCGATGTATGTGAAGAATATAATGGTTTGAAATCGATTATGAACAAGCCAAAGTTCCATACAGTTTGATGGAAAATACATTTCTGCATCGACTGGGATCAAAGTCAGCTTGCCTGTAATTAATTTTGAGCCATAATATTCTTCATATCCATTGGCATTCATTGGGATCCATTTAGGATCCTGGGATCCAGCAGAATCCATTGGGATCTATGAAATCCTGGTATCTGGGATCCGCTTTTCCCCCCTTGCATAAATACTATCTAATTGGTCTGAATCAAAACCTTAGCCCATTTTAACTTCTCTCAACATCAACTCTGATTGAATAATGGGAGATGTGTTGATGAACTACTCCATCCTTCCCATTTTCTTTTATTAGACTAAAATTTCACTTTTATATGTAATTCCAATTACCTACCACGTTTTAGCCTTTTTCTTGACAGTAACAAACTTTTGAACAACTTTCTACAAGATGATAATAATTCCGAGAATCTGTCTCACGAAGCAGACATTAACAGGAAAAAATGATAAGAGTAACTAGTGAAAAATAATATCGCTTAACTACCTCACCCTTAATCAATGCATGTGCGAGTTGAGCGAGTGAAATTGAAGGTTAATATAATCTCAGAAACATTTAAAAACGTCCATTGGGATCCACTGGGATCCACTGGGATCCACCGGGATCCACTGGGATCCACCGGGATCCACGGGATCCACTGGACACCAACGGGATCCACGGGATCCAATGGGATCCACGGGATCCAATGGGATCCAACGGGATCCGTCGGGATCCTGGGATCCGGGATCCGCTTTTTCCCCCTTGGAGAAATCTCTATTTCGTCATGTACTATTTAGTGTATACTGTAACAAATGTATTCTAATTTATACATCTAGCATTATTTATACAACGATCTATAAAATCATTCTTATGATACAGTTTAAAGAGATTAAGAAAAGCAAGCAAAAGTTTTTAGTCTTTTAAAGACAAATATAGGACATTGGACCCAAAAATGACGCAATGTGCATTTATTATTTTAAAGTATGACTGTTCTATGAACTGTTTAATTACCTAACAAAAATTATCTTCAATTTTTTCGCAATTTTCTCTTTTCCTCTAAATTTTCTTGTTTATTATCACGCTCATTCCAATCTCAACTGAATTCTCATGTCAGCTGTAAGATAGATATCATCAAGACACATCCCTCATTAGTTAAACAAAATTGCCACGAAATATATGGAAACTCAATCAAACGAACGTCAGCTTATTCTATTTGATGGAGACGATCGTCGAGCGGATGTATTCGATGATATTAAACAACTATCGGAAATTCCATCTAGCTGTGAATTCTATATATTTTGCAATGAAACAGATCCGATTTTATACAAAGTCTTGAACCATATAAATGATATTTCACAAGTACGCATCCTAAGATCATCCGAACCCATTAGTCAACGATTGATTGAGTTTCTTAAAGAAAATATTAACAGATATACATTTATTCTTATTGTGTATGGTTCTGAACCATCCTATAAATATGTGTTCAAACAAATTTGGAAAAAATATAAACACAGGAAATTATTTGTCACGGAAATTAATAACTTATTCAATATTACAGTAAAAGATATTCTCATTTATCTTCGTCAATATAAAAAACAGGGTGTGGGATGTCGGGTGTGGGTGTGGGTGTGACTGTCGGTAGATATGGAGTGAATGAAGACCAACACCCATACCCCCACCCACACCCTCACTCACACCTACACACCCATACCCATACCCCACACCCCACACTCACACCCACACTCTCAATATGAAACAGATTCATTCATATATGGAATAGTTTAAACGTGATAAATATATAAAATAAGAATATCCTAGTAAATTAAAGATTAGTTGACGAGGTAAACATAATCCAATTGAGTTGTTTTATAGAATTGATATTGCTACATTTGTAAATGTAATTAAATATCGTTTAATAAACATACAATCTACAATTGGAAATTTCGAACAAGAAAAAATCTGTAAAGAAATAAATAATAAATGTGAAAAATGTTTGAAAGAATATACTCGATTTTATATAGAATAATTCTATAAGAATAGTACAGGAGAATATTTGATATGTACATCATCTACTCCTATTATATATGAAAATAATCAAACAGAAGAAATAATAAGTAGATATGGACAAATAATTTATATGAGATTATTTAATGAACAAATGGCAACATTATTTGGTTCTTTTAAAAATTCATTCCCTAGACTGAAAGGCTAGGGTCTAGAAACCGAAATCCACCTGTGTCTGTCTGTCTGTCTGTCTGTCGGTAACGCGGTCAAAATGGCCATTTTTTTGGCACAAACGACTATTTTTTTGGCACAAAAGACCATTTTTATGGCACAAACGATCATTTTTTTGGCACAAGTGACTATTTTTTTGGCACAAAAGACCATTTTTATGGCACAAACGATCATTTTTTTGGCACAAGTGACCATTTTTTTGGCACAAATGGCCATTTTTTTTGGCGCAAACGACCATTTTTTTGGCACAAGTGACCATTTTTATGGCACAAGCGATCATTTTTTTACTAAAATTAACTAGGTAACTATGGTACAAACGACCACGTAACTATGGCACAGGTGACCATATAGCAACCATGGTACAAACAACTATTCCGGTAACTATGGTACAAATGACCATCTAAAGACTGATGTAAATGAACCCATAATAATCATGGGTAAAATGTCAATGGAATAACTATAGTTCGGGTAGTGGTATAAAACGGCTTACAAAAGCATTTAATTAGTGAGAGTCAGACCAAATGAGCAGTATGGATTTAAAGAAATCGTTTAAATTATTCATTATTGTAGGATTGATTGTGCAATGTTGTATCAATGAATATTTAATTTATTAATAGTTTAGAATTAGTGCGCGAATTTAAGCATAAAATATTGATTAATAAAACTCAAATTTTATGAATAATATAATTCATATTTTTATACGTACAAATAGCGCCAATATAATTATAAAAAATCGTATTGTTGTCTAATCTTATTGGGCGCTATTTATATTTATAAAAGCAAAAAAAAAAATAAAACAAAAACGACAAAAAAAAATTAAATTTGTAAATGCATCATCTTTACTTAGAGTGAGAATTCTCCAAATTAAGTTTTCTGCTCGCCTAAGATATACTGGTCATATTATCAATTTTGCGTATTACTTTTTTAATGTAGCTTTTTATGCTATTACATCCGTACATGTATTCTCTCAGTCTAGGGCTAAGTGAATCGCTTGACGATGGACGTTACTTGTGAAATAATAATCAATGAAAATTAAATAACAGTCAATCGTGATAGTGAAGTTATTATTGAAAAAGATAATGATGAATATTTGTCAAATACAGATTGAAATGATTACAATCTTAAATGAGGATCACTACCAGAATGGTTTCTTCATTCAACTGTTTATATTGAACATGATGATGACGCACTTCATCATACTAATTCATTATTGAATAAAACGAAAACAGAATCGACTATTATATTTCCATTATGGGTGTGGGTGTCGTTAAAGGAATGATCAAACCCACACCCACACCCACCCCCACACCCCACCCCCACCCCTACCCCCACCCCCGCACCCTACACCCACACCCCACCGACACCCACCCACACCCACACCCTCTTTTTTTTTATGATATAGCTTTAGGTGTCCTTCAGAGATTAAGAATGAGTCATTTCAATCACTTGTTAACTTCATTAAAATAAGAAAGAAGATAATCTATGAAGTACTGCTGTTGACAACCATACGATAGTAGGCTCCGCGTCGTTCCATCAGATCTGCATGAGTACCGCTTTCTGTTAAGTATCCTTTGTTAAGAACACAGATCAAATCACATAAACGAATGGTTGATAGACGATGAGCAATGATCAGTGAAGTCTGATTTGGATCGTCCATTTCAGCTTTTTCCAGAGCTTCTTGCACAATCTAAACTTATTAGAAATGACGATTTGATTAACAAGTACTGTAAGAAAATGAACCTGTTCATTGGATGAGTCCAGGGCACTTGTTGCCTCATCGAACAGCAGTCTTTTTGGTCGAAAAAGAAGAACTCGAGCAATAGCAATACGTTGCTTCTGACCACCTGATAAATGGTCACCTTTCATGCCTACTCTAGTTTCATAACCCTGTTATCATAAAGGAGATACACAATCCAATATTATCTGTCATTTTTAATTTACTTGAGGTAACTGTTGAATGAAATTATGAATGTTGGTTTTGATGGCTGCATCGATAATATCCTCCATAGAAGCATTCTCTCTTCCATATGCTATATTTTGAGCAATGGTCAAATTGAACAAAATAGGCTCTTGACTAACGAGACCGAGACACGAGCGAAGCCATTGAATATTCAGTTTTTGAATGTCAACTCCATCGAGACACTAGAATCGATTAGTCGAGTGTTCGTAGGAATATTTTAACAGCACAGAACAAAGGTACGTACGATTTGACCTTGGACAGGATCGTAGAATCGTTCTAATAGCTGAATGACTGTGGATTTGCCACAACCCGATGCACCTTGGAAATAGATTATATATCTGTTTCAAATGGGCAACAATTGGCTTCAACATACCTACAAGGGCCACACGCTGACCTAATAGGCAAATACAAAGATTTGATCGCAACTACACTGAAAATACACAATCTAAACTCACCAGATTTGATGGTCAGTTGAAGTTTATTGAGAATGTAGGATTTCGGTCGAGATGCATAGGCAAATTTAACTTGATTAAAGTCGATCTGGCCTTGGAAATCATTCTATGAATAGTAGATTTCAACAATGAGATTAGAGTAATCTGTTCAAAGCCCAGACTTTAACGAAATGAATTACTTACCAACTGTTGACCATCCATGGAGCTACTGTCGATGGCTGATGTTCGATCAAACAAGTTAAAGAAATTTCGAGCTGCTGACAACGAGTCACTCATTTGTCGCGTCCTTAATAAAAGCACATGAAAGAAACAAATCAACTAACGTGCTTTCTCACAAAGTCATGAAGCATCGCAGAGATTCCAAGGTGAAGAGGTAGTAGGCACATACTCTAGGAGAACATGTAAATAAAATAGATCTTGAAGTATTCTATTTGTTTACATAGATATATTTTTCATTTTCAGTTCGTTGCCTTCAGCAAGAAAGAGAGTCTCCCAACAGAGAATCAGCAAGATGAATGTTCGACCTCCCCAAAAAATACTATTTAGTGAAGAAGATATTACCATACCATTTCGATGAGACCTACGAGAAAATATTGAGGTGAAGTTGAGAAAAAAATGATTGAGAGACTAACTTGAACTCTTTATGAACTAAATCAGAAAATTGGCGTAAGAATTCTGCTTCGCTTGTCAGCTGTTTCACCGTACGCATATTGTGAAGGATCTCGACAGCGAGCTATTCAGAAAAAACATTCATCATTCAATAATTCATTGCACATGGTATTTTAATCAAAATGTTCGTCTTACCGAACTTGCTGATCCAACAATACAATCAGAAAGTTTGTTCAATCGTGCTTGCCAACGTATTTGCATGAATGCAAAAACAAAAAAAAAGACAATAATAAAGAACAGAGTTAATGTTAATTGCCAAGTGAAGAGAAATCCAATAGCCATACTAATTCCAAACGTTGCAACTGATTCACAAACGATGCCAAGACGAGTGCCAACCATCTGCTGAACAGCCAAACCATCAGATGAAAGACGATTCAAAATAGCTCCAGGACTATTTTCAAGAAGATCAAAGAACGCCATTTCCTGACGGAGATAATGTGCGAAAGCTTTAGCACAAATGCGTTGCGTCAACTTGGAGCCCGATACAGCAAATGAAACGTACTATACATGAAGAAAGTATGAAACATTTTATGAAACATATTCCTACTTGAATAAAACGAATGATTAAGAGAATAACACCTATCAAGACGTAGAGAAGGGAAAACTTCAAAATTTGATGACTTCGTTCTTTGTAGGTACATGCTCCAAACGCCTGTGAAGTGCGAATTACTACAATCTTGATCGTTTTCTAAGCGAAAATAACTTACAGATATCGTGTTTATGAGTAGAATGATCTGGATTGATTGAACTGCTCCGATAATGAGACAGGCCACGCAGCCAATCAGAATGATGATCCACTCGGATCTATTCATCAATAAAAGTCGCAAGAAAACAGGTTGACAATTTGTAACCGACAATGATGCCTATTAAAAGAATATTGTGCACGCGAAAACCATCGCAATACAAGTATGTTCATGTTCTTTACTTTAACTTCATCGTCAAGTTCATTATGACTATGATGCTGAGAGCATTCAGCTAATGGAAAAATCATATCATTCGAAATATTCTTTTACTGATATTATTTACGTACATGTTTGTTTTCGGTCATCATCTTCTATTTGTGCATCGCTCGTTCTTTCATCTATATCCTTTTCTGTTCTTTCTTCTTGTTGAGCTTTCATCATTTTACGATATTGACTTCCTTCTTGTGCCATCAGTGTCTCGTGTGTACCTTGTTCGATGATATGCCCATCATTTAACACATAAATTCGATGTGCATTTTGAATTGTTGCCAAACGATGAGCAATAACAATAGTTGTCCGATCTATGTGTGATTATAGATGGTATGAGGAAATGTGAAAGATGGGTTCAAACCTTTGCAAGCTTTATCAAGTGCTTCTTGGATGATCTGTTCATTGGCACTATCAAGAGCATTTGTTGCTTCGTCCAACAAAAGCAAGATAGGTTGTTTTACGAGAGCACGGGCCAAAGCTATACGTTGCTTTTCACCTCCACTTAGCTGAACACCACGCTCACCAACCAGTGTTTCGTATTTCTAAGAAAACAGAAAAAAGAACAAATGTCATGAGAAACGATTATTCGATACAAACATCCGGTAATTGCATAATGAAATCATGCGCATTGGCTTGACGTGCTGCTTCTTCGATTTCAGCTTTCGTTGCATTTTCTTTACCCAAGCGAATATTTTCATAGATACTTGTGGCAAAGAGAGTCTCCATAGAACAATATGAAATGCAAAAATCAGAATAGAAAAAGACCAACATACAGGTTCTTGACTGACAACACCAATCTTCTTCCGGAGTTGTTTCAAATCACAATAGGTAATCGATCGATTATTGATTGCAATATGGCCCGATGAAGGTTCATAAAAACGAAGTAGAAGTGAAATACATGTGCTCTTGCCTATTCAGTTACCAAAAATTAGACTATCAAACTCCAATGTTTTTCTTTTGAAATACGTACCCGAACCACTTGAACCAACTAAAGCTGTTATCTCACCAGCACAAGCTATCAGACTGATATTTCGTAGGACTAAGACATCTGGTCGAGCTGGATAAGCAAAGCTGATATTATCAAATTGGACATCACCATTCATGTAAATAGCTGCTTCAACAGAGACCAAGTCTTGTGATATATGTGTTTCGTTCACACTTGTCGTCTTTTCCTACATGATGATATTGTAAAGGAACAAGATTGTGCGTTAGAAACAGTTATACCTCATCGATCAATCGAAATACAGGCGATATGGCACCTCGAGCTTCTTCCAATAGTAGAAAGAAAGGACTGACAACGGCGAGAAAAGTGATCATTCGTACCAGGGCAAACACTATCTACTCGAGTGTAAAGGTTGAATGGGTTTTTGCAATCTTTTTTTGTGAAATAAATAACTTACCACAAGAAGATGATTGAAACTGAGTCTTTTATGTTCTTGTTGATGCATGAGAAATGAGCCCAAGGCAAAACCAATCGAATAAATGATGTATCCTATCAAATAGACCCATCCAGCGAGAAAACCGAATGCTGCACCCTTTCGTACACTACTCCAATGAGCCGCCTTTAATTTACGTTCGTATCTATGTTAACAATCAAATTCGAACATAATCATGTTTCATGGCTTACACAGTTCACTTATCAATAAATATATTTCAAACCTTTTTTCTTCAAATTTTTGACTGTTGAACGAAAGCACAGTACGAAGAGAACTGAACACTTCTTGAACGATTTCTCCCGCTTTCGAATATATCTCCAATTCATTTCTTGATTCTTTGGCAGTGAGCTTTTAAAATTACTATAAGCTAAATGAATCATCAGCAATTGTATTTACCTTCGAAAAACCATAAGAACCGGCAATAGTTAATGGCATTGTGCATAATATGGCAAGTGTCAACTTCCAATTGAGGATGAAGCTAACACAAACACTGTTAAGGGTACAAAATACTGCTACGAGCAATGTTGACAGTTCAAAACCGATGCCTTTACTCAATTTGTCGATGTTGCTATGAGATAACAGAGTTAGATATCATTATCTATTAGAAATATTGATAGAAAATTACTTACTTGAACAATTTGATACTGAACTGACTGGTCGAATTCATATCACAATAGGAAATATTCTAGAAACAAGATAAAGAAAGAGAGAAAGAAACCATCCGTTTGTGCAAAAATCGATCATCATGATGTTGTAACGAGTGTGGCTAGATGAATGGCTTCTCATTATTTTTTCTGCGTCTTCATTTTTACTATCGCTTAAATTTTGAACTCTTTTCCGAAGATTTGCTGTGCTATTCCCTTCCCTCCCTCCCCTCACCCAAAAAAAAAAGATTTATATTTTTTCAATGCGTTTAAACTTCTCTGTTTTTCAATTACGTTGATATTATACAGAACTATAAAGTCCAAGTTTTATCTTTTATGTTTCAACTTTCCACTAGTAACATATCAACACTTCCAATATTAACTTTTGTATTGTAATAGTATCAGAGTTCATAAGTTGTTGTCTGAAACAACTCATCGTATGCGACACTTGTTCTATCAAGCTCATTGAACCTATGACCTATGCAAACCTGCCGCAAAAATATATGAAGGTATAAACAGGAGAAAATCAGAGAAAAACGGTTGACGAAACAAAAAACTTAAAAAATATACCAAATGATTCCATACGGATCTGTGTTATATAAAAAATAAAGAATACTATTGTCACCAAATAAAATGACTCTCAGCGTTACTTTCGTGGAGTTATAATCCAAAAAACCATGAAATTACTGCATTTGTAAAGGAGAAACCTATTTCAGAGTTGCCACCAGTCTAGAACCAGTGGAACGTTCTATTACGGCCGATGAACAGCCACTCTAAAAATATGTCCAGCACGGTTAAAGCCGGTGAGTTCACAAAGTTTTTCTACATAATATAACTGATACTAGTAGTAAAATTCCGTGTGGAATAACTAAAGATTCTTGCGCTAGTCTTTTCTGTGACATTTTTATGGCAATAAGCTTTATTCTCAATTTGCGTAAAAGGTTCCCGGTAACAAAAATAGGGAAAAATGCAAGTTTTTACGTGGCCAAGGATCGTTGACATGGTTCGTTTTAATCAGTCGAAATTTAGACTGATTTGATTTGGCCAGCGACTACTTGGCTCACAAAACGTTTTTAGACAGGCGGAAATCAGGAAAAACTGGCCTTTTTGTTGGTTCATTTTAATTGGTTAATAGATATTACTTCAAAAGCATTCCTTTTTCTTTTTACCTCATCAGGTTTTTATAAATCACTAGCAAGAAATATCATTCTCTAGTCACTTACATCTATCCGCTATCTCAAAGATGAATATTTGAGCTATCTATATGTAGCGCGAAAAAAAAGTAATTTACCCATCCACTGATTGCCAGAGTTCATAGCCTGAATGTTCTTACTAAGCCTTTACAGACAAGCCTAAACCTTTTCTTCAAATCGCGATCCAAACGCAAATTTTATCTTCTACAAAACATGTATTATATGAGTTTTGTTCAAGTAATACGGTTTTGTTTGTGCTTTAAAAAACTACAGAGATAAAGTTAACACGCTATTTGAGTATTTCCAGCCGCAATTCACTCTCTGACCTGTGTTGGATCTAAAACAGGCTGTGTTGTACATAGAATTTTATCATCTATCGAATGGTACCATTTTTTATGGGGATCATCGGGTAACAAATGCAATTTACCCAAGAAATACTCATATTTTCTCTTTGTACTCATAATGTAAAAAGGCTATTTCCAGCCTGAAGTCGCTTGGCGAGTTGTATACGATCTGTAACTGTATGTGTTGGGTGCAGAATCTCATTCTCTATCGAATTGTACTATTTTAGAAGGGCTCATCAGGTATAAATTTTGAATTGAGTATGTATCTGGCTGTGGGTGTACATCTTAGTGTGAGAATGTAGATGAGGGTATGGGATGGCAATAAATTATTAGCGATACTTCTCTTAACTAGTTTTAACTTTTAGGAGCATTGATTACTTATTCAGGACATGAAACACGCTCATCCACATTCACATCCATAGCCAGGTTCATACTCAACTGAAAATTTATGCCAGAGGAGCTCTTCTAAAATAGTACCATTCGATAGAGAATGAGATTCTGCATCCAACACATACAGTTACAGATCATATACAACTCGCCAAGCGACTTCAGGCTGGAAATAGCCTTTTTACATTATGAGTACAAAGAGAAAATATGAGTATTTCTTGGGTAAATCGCATTTGCTACCCGATGATCCCCATAAAAATGGTACCATCCGATAGATGGAAAAGTTCTGTGTACAACACAACCCGTTTTAGATCCAACACAGGTCAGAGAGTAAATTGCGGCTGGAAATATTCAGATACCGTACTGACTGCACCTAGGTAAAAAAATGAGATGTAATTCGATTAAAGAAAGGAAACAGTGTTGATCAGTATAAGAAAATAAAGCATCATTTTGACAAGAGCACGAAATTTTGCTCTCTGCTACTTTTAATAGAAAAAATCGCATATCTAAAAGATATTTTTAAAAGGGTTAAACTGGTGAAAACCAACCATTTCAACTGATCCGATTCGACCGAAATCTTGACAACTCTGACTATCTGTAATCATTACCAAAGTTTAGGGAACTAAAAAGTCAGACATCGAAGGACTTTCAAACTATCATCGACCATGATAGACATGCTGGAAATTTCTAACAATGTTTGCCATGGTATGTAAATTGGAGGGCAGGGACAGATTTTCTTCCAATCAACTTTAACGCTTGTTCTCAGTCATGTTTCAAAATATTGCAATTTGTAGAGAATCGCGTACTGTATCTTCCCAAAGGACTAAGATAAGCCTCAAGGATAATAAGTAGTACAAGTTCAGAGAAAAAAATGAGGAAGCCATTGATACTGTCCCATCCGTATTATCTGTGTAAAGAAGAGTGCTTTCGACATACACGCTGCAGGAGTGATTGTAAAAGACGAATACGTATTCGAGACGCCTGCCTTCTGGCGCTCACGTCGAAGACAAAAGAGCGAACAGCAACGCATACGATTTCAATCACACCTATGACTAAATACATTCAAGAGGCAAGCCATTCCTTTATTTTATCTTTGGAAATTTAGATTCGTTGTGCTTACTTAGGAGCCAGTGCAATTGGTTTCTTACATCAGCATGAAATTCGGTCGTCGATAAAGTACACAGTGATGTCAAGATAGTATTGTCATTTGAGTAGAGTCTAACATGGATGAACAGTGAATAATTAAAGAAGCTGGAGTGGATTAACATGCTTTTTGGCCATGACTTACTTTCGTGATTGCTCATAATTGAAAATATTTCGCTTTGTACTCCATGAAAATTCTCTGCTGCTGTTAATGAGAAAAGATGCGTTTTGCTGTGGAGGGCATCGACCGATAAACGATTGTGAGGCAAATGTGCCCGTAATTCGACCAAAAACAATAAAACGTGCTATGAAACTGATACTATCTAATAAGACGGCACATAAGCCAAGGACTATCAAGAGTAGATCGACTCGATCAGCAAAACGAAACTATCAGAAAGTGATACAAATAATGAGTTGTTCAATATGTATTCGCTTTTGATATACTTACGAGCTGAAGATACCCAATCACTGGCTCAGTGCTAGTATGATCATCATCATCAAACTTTTCATATGTCTGATCGAACTTTTTGAAAGAGAAATATTGACGCCAGTCAAACAATCTAGATAAGTACGAGATTGCCGTAGATACCTCTCGAAACTTGAATTCTATCTTACGTATTCATCACCAATCGTCTTTTTTTCTTATTGCTATCATCAGTAGCATTACATTGTACAATTGATAACAGTGGCTGTTTATCACTCATATTGTGATGCATTGTCTTTTCTCTATGAAAGAAATTAAAAATGAAGTATCTACGTAATACAGAACGATAATAATCCATAATCAGTTTGCTTTAGTACACGTGCTTTGTCTATGTATAATACACACCGATCATAAGAAAAGTATCAATCGAAAAAATACAGAACCGAAAAGAAACACACATTGCCTATAACTGATCGGTGAAATGAAGTGTGAAAAATCGTTTTGCATATTTGAGCTATCCTATTAACGTAACATTGACGCTAGATAAATAATCGATAAAAGTGCTGATCGAGAAATGAAATTATGAACATCAATAAGCGTAACTCGATAGGAATAACAACATCGCTGTTAAAAATACTTATATGAAGTCATTTCAGATCATGAACGAAACGAAACGAAATAATAAAAAATCGGCTGAGAATAACAGAAAACTATATAGGGAATAGCACCAGACAAAAAAACAGAAAAAACTACACTATGTTGCTCCATATATTTAGCCAGTTGGCGTAATTCGAAGCACACGCAAGAAAAATTAGTGTGTTTGGACCATTGTCAGTCATTTTGCATCAGTAAAAAAGAAGATTGTTTACAAAACTTGCCACATCTTCTGCTTTTTAAAGATTTACCTACTTTTTTAATACTGTTTTATTTATATATTTAACCAACGTTTCTCATCTCAAAGACCATGTTTCATAGTTATAAAAAAACCTTATCAATAGTTACTGATATTTCGGTTTTGTTCTTATTCTTTCAATTTTACAAAGATCAGCTTCATTTTCCACTGGCTACAAACAACTACCAATATATTTTTGGTTTTTAATCCATTCTTTACCTGTGTTTTTTTTTCTATCGTATTTTTTATTATCCAGGTGAAAAAAAAATCTGACGAAGATCGTATAAGATCGTACAAGTTCTTACCGACAATCGGATGCTGTAAGATTCATACTGTACGATCTTACGAAATCGTACAAATATCAGATTATAAAATTTGGTATGTCTCTCACTATAAGATGCTAGCATAAATCTTACATGATTCTTGCTATAAGATTCTTGCAAAATCTGAAAATTCGAATCTTGCAAGATCTTGTAGGATCATAATGTTAGGTTTTTCCAATGCTAATAGTTCTTACACCCCCTCCCCTCCCCCCCCCCCCCACCCACAGAATAGAAGCCCATCCCCTGGGTTAGAATTCTCCGTTGAAAATCGAGGTTCACTTTATGAAAAATGAACTAAAATCGATGAAAAATGAAAGAATGAACATTTCTCTATCAAATAACACAAAAACTGGCATCGGGGCATGCTTTGTTACAAAGTTATAGGTTGCGGAACAGAGGCACCCTCCCTGGGCTTCTATTCTGTGGGGGGTTTAACTAGCAGAAGCAGTCACATTATTTATTCTGTCTCTTTCCTAAAGGCATCCTTATTTTTTCTTCTGTCCGTATATTTGCGAGAAAGGAACAAGAAAAATGTCTTCTTTTACTCGCCCGCTTGTGCTGATAGCATAAGCTTTGTATGTAATCGAATACAGAATAAAAAGAGAACATTTAAAACAGAAGAATAACACACAGAAATGAAAATCATCAAATGATGAATATGAAGCATATGGTTCAAGGAAGAAGTATGTTGAAAGGTAGTTTTGACATAGAAGAAAAGGTTAGTTGAATGTCAGCGATGAGTATGATGCTTTGTCTGAAGGGTTTAGATATATTGAAGAGGTTTTCGAACGAACTTTTCAATTCTTTTGCAGTCATTTTCTCCTAAAAAGATGGCTGAGAGTCAGATATCATAGTTGCAGATTCTTATGTTCTATCGGTTGATATCAACGGTGAATGAAACGATGTCGAAAGTGAATGAGAGCATATTTAACTAGTATCCAACCTCTTTTTGAAGAAACAGAGTGAACCTTATGAGATATCATTACAAATGTAATTCCTAGCTCCAACGAAACTTCAAGAATGTGTTACTTTGTACCCCAATATCTTCTACGTATGAAACAAAAATCAAACGCTTAATAATGCAAATGCCGCTAGAAACGCTTTCTGAAAAGAATTTTAAGAACCAATTTTTTCATTGTTTATATAGGAGCCGAGAGCGGTCTAAACGTTTCGCATTCGCTTCTCTCTCACATGGAATAATTCTCAAAATGTAGC
>CAJNOP010001868.1:2371-22764 GCA_905250075.1 Rotaria sp. Silwood1 | reverse complement strand
TTTTTTCATCAGTTTTAGCATCTCGTTCTTCGATAGCAACAAAACTAGTATATGGACTAACAACTGAATGTTTTATGCTTAGATCAATGAGATCTTGTTTATATTGAATTTTCATCAATTCATTTTCACTCTCATCTACATGTAACATTCCATTTTCATAATCATCAATAATCGCTCGAGCAGTTAAACAATGTAAGATACGTCCTTTGGTCGTTGTTGTTGGATTACTAAATACTGTAGTAACATATTCTTGTCCATCAATAGTAGCCGTTAATGTAGCCTTATGATAATTTTGTATAAATCGATAGATATTCAGTCGCATTCCATTAAATAATGATCGAATTATTTTTGGTATTTGCATATTAAATTTTTGTTGTTCATCTAGATTTCCATGCCAATCAACTGATATATCTGTTACACATGGTTGTCGAACTTGTTCAAGAATATTTAATACTTTCGTTTTCCATTTTGATCGATAGTTCGAATCGAAAACAATTGTTAAACCACCTCCCCGTGCTCCATTTGCTAATTGTTTTAAACCATGTTTGTTAGCAATGTTACCTATTGAACATGTAAATATACGATCTCGACGCATTGTTGATTGATGTTTGAGTAGAACAAGAATCGATTGAAAATCATGAATATGTCCATCAGATAGAATAATAAATTGACGACCATATTTCGATGTTGGTAATGATGTTAATAGAGAATAACGATGAAGAACAGCATATAGATCTGTATTACCACGATGAACAAGTGAATGCTAAAATAAAAGAATACATAATAATATTTCAATAGTAACAAAACGAACAACTACTAACCAAAACAAAATGTTTAGCTTTATCAAGATTTTCTTTGGCTACTGGTGTTGAGATTGGAAAACATTCATCATTATCTAAATAGATTCAAATTTAGACAATAGAAAGAATTCTATAGATTAGCACTATATATATATATACCAGATCCAAATGTAACTATATTAAAATATGTATTTCCATCGTCGACCTTTAAATTTGTAAGAAATAAATGAGCTATTTGTTTAGCTTGCTGTACATGATGACCATCCATTGAATTTGATACATCAATAATAAAAATGAGTTCGATTTGTTCGTTTAAATTTGTTAATGTTTCAAAACGTGGATAAAATGTAAGCATACATGCTTGAGATTCATTCCTTTTTGATATTATTGCTGTTTGATTTTCATCATCTAATAATAATGATTCAATAGATAATCGAGGTAAATTAGCAGTTTTAAGTGTTATTGAAAGAACAAAATCTCGATCAAGTAAAACATTATCAATAAGTTCAATCACTGCTATACAATCAGTTATTTTTCTTCGAAGACGATGTGTTGGTGAAAATAATTTAAGTATTTCATATGGCATTCGAATTGATACTTTGAAACTAAATTCAACTTTTTCATCGGCAATACCAATCGATCGTACAATTGATTGATCCTTATTTTCGAGTGCTTGTTTCGATTGCCATGATGCCATTTTAGCTGGTAGACGAAATATTATTTCACCATTTTCAATTTCTAATTCGGCAACATAAGTTATTTTAATAATAACTTCATTGTTTGCTGGTAAATTACCAACAGCTACACTAAATACTTGAGCTTGTTCTTGATGCATTAAATAAGCACCATGTCCTTTTTCGATAGCTTCTCGATATTCTTTTTTGGCTTGTTCTTTCTCTTTGACAACACCTTTAATAACTTTATTATTTATATGTGCTTCGAAACCACATACAGCAGAATTTTCATCAAGAGGAAATACATATTTAGCTTCAATTGGTATTGAACTTGTATTATGATAAACTTGATAGAGTACAACCTTTTTATGTTAGATAAAGAAAAATATTCGAATTTAATATGATGTTCGTGAAATGATTCATATATATAGTTACTTCAACAGTAGCATCAATAATTTGAGCACGAATATGAAATGATTTAAGTGGTACAAGTTTTCCCGATGATGGATTTATTAAACCATAATCTTGTTCAGCAATTTCAATAACTTCATCTTCGATTGTCATTGGAACTTCATCTAGAACATAAGAGATAATCAAATCGAATTTTCTGTTAATAGAACTACTTCATTTTTATTGCCATGTTCACTTAATTGTAGTGCATGCTGTTGATGATGAATAATTGACAATCGTTCTAATTCAATATTCAAATTATCATGTGGTATCCATGAAACTTCGACAATATAGAGTAAACGTTGTTGATCAAGTTGATAGATAGCATATTCATTATCCTAAAGTTAAATTATTAATGATAAAGAGTCTCAAATGAAGATTGATTGATTGTCAAATTTTTGTTGTGTAACTTAATATGAATCATTTAAATTGAACCAAAAAAAAACATACCTTATTTTTCTCTCTCAATCAAATGTACAAAACTAATAGAAATTTTTTTCTCTACAATCTATTTACAATAAACATTGAATTGTTTTCTGCGGTTCGTTTGACTCCATGTGTACTATGATAACCATCAGGAGGTTTGACTAGAGTTGATGCATATGAATAATATTTAGCTGATTCACCAAGTGCTACTTGACAAACACATAACAATCGTCTACCAGATCGTGTTGTGCTTGCTGTCGTATATTTTAAAGATGTTGAAGCAGAATCAGAAAAATAAAGTCCATAACCAAGACAACCTATATCAGTACGTGTAACACCTAGTTCTTCTACTACCAGTTTTGGCATTGCTAAACCACTGTATATGTATAATTGTACTAAAAATATTAGTTTTAGAAATTGAAATAAATGTTTTTACCGTGAAAGAATTCCAAGAAAGTTTGCATATTTTGATCCATGAAATAATTGTCGTTGATTTGATATAGATGTACAAAAATTGAGTGCATCTGTTTGTTTAGCTACACTGAATATCTGATGAATAACAATTTGTTCACCACTAATGAATAGAATAATTAGACTTATCATAATAAAAACAGGGTTGTTTTTCTTCTCACCTATCTGTTGATGATTGAATCAATTCAGCAATATTTTTAAATTCTAGTGTTGAACTATCGATATTTTCAATGTGACATTTCAATGCTCGATATTTAGCTTCAATTGGTGCTTTTGTATTCCAATTGGTTAATTCGTTGACTGTGACCATATCTCGAAGCATCTAAAAACAAATGAATGATAATATTAAAACATTGAACAAAATAATACATACTTGACATAGATCGATTTTTTCCGTTAATGCTCGACGATTTTTTATAAGATCAACATTATATTGTGGTCGATGGGGAATAAGTGAATAGAAACGAAGTGCAGCATCAGGATCATTAGTTGTTTTCAATTCAAGTAGTGCAGCTTCAGCTTCAATAATCTATATTATAATTAAAGAATAAAACGAATTTAAATATAGAAAAATGAATAAATATACTGTTTTAAGAATGATTGATTCAGGTGCTACGCTTAAAATTTTATTCAAATCACCAATTGATTCTAACCAAATCGATTCGATTAATTGACAGACATTTTCATCAAGCATTTGTGTATCAATACGATGAGTAAATAAAGACTAAAACTTATTGTTTTTCTAGATGAAAAAAAATAATTATTCTTTTACATACACGTAACAATAATTTTGATCCTAATTTATCAGGTAACATCTCACGAATTCGTGTGACACGTGGCATTGTAGCTACTCGATAATAATACGTAGCAAACAGTTGTTGTTGTTCATAGGAATCATCACTGAATGCATATTGTATTAATACTTTTTTATTTTGTTGTTGTCTATCATTAACAATTGTTTGTTTTTCATAGCGAAATCGTATTCGATAATCATTCATTGTTCGATCATAATATTGTTCAGGAATGACTTGAAGTTCAAGTGCAAAGTACACCTCTGAGTTATCATTCGTTTCCTACGATAAATGTTATATATATTAAAGAACAAGAGCTACAAAATAAAACAATACTTTAAACATGGCCCATTTTGATATTTCACAATGTGTTAACTCATCAAAACGAGGTAAATTAACATCATCTGCATTCCATATTTTGATTTTATTTAAATCGAATTTATGGATCTTGACTAAATTAGCTCGAGATCCTAACAAATAAACATTTTTA
This sequence comes from Rotaria sp. Silwood1, assembly GCA_905250075.1. Taxonomy (NCBI): domain Eukaryota; kingdom Metazoa; phylum Rotifera; class Eurotatoria; order Philodinida; family Philodinidae; genus Rotaria; species Rotaria sp. Silwood1. Next base: position 18,662 of record CAJNOP010001868.1, on the reverse strand, counting down.
ATATGATGGAAAAAAATGATGAATATATATACCTGTGACGGATATGGTACCAGTGTTAGTAAAATTTTCTTGATCTTCCACTGACTTCATGATAAATTTGTCTATATCGATCGATGTTTGACCAAGTGGTAAACGACGATATTCATACACATATTCAATATTAACTAGTGGCAATCCAAGTTGTTTGGCACGACGTGTCTTATAGTTATCTACATTATTTGTGATCAAAACATAATCAGTCTAATAATAAATACTGAGATCTAGTGACATCTTCATCATATATATGGAATAAAAACGTACACTAGCTGTAAGAATATATGAAATATGTGCTTGTTGTTCTTGTAAATATTTGATTAATTCTTGTTTAGCTTTGAAACCGATTTCACGACCAAGTTCAAGTACAATAGTTTTTCCATTGAATGGTGATGACAATGCAGTAGATGCTGCAGTTGACTTCATCTGAAAATAATTAAAAAAACTTTCTAAGCAATCTACAAATGTAATCGTTATAATTGTTATCTTTCTTCTTGACTAATATTTTCAAAGAAAATGTTATAAATATTGTCTGTGCTTCACGTTTATAGTGTAATTGGGTCAAAACTAGCATTATAAATGTTGATGATTCATGCATTCGTCTGATGCTTGATAAAAAGAGAAGAAAAATAGTATAGAAATGTGTTGTTTTTATAGTTCTCAATACGTGTGCACATGGCATACGTGTTATGTTATTGCACAAGTCAGCGAAATCGGTATTCGATAGAATTTCAGGTAAATCATGGAATAGAAAACTAATGCAATTCGTATCATTGGTGTTGGCATCAACAAAACAAACGGATCGATTAGAAGCCGATACCAGAAGTCATGATGCATGTAATAATAATAATAACGTCTCATAGGTTTATCGTCTGTTGAGGCTGGCCGCGGTTATTATTATTAATCTTCACATGCAGTCAGCTTCTTTCATCTTTTCTTTTTACACACGGCGGTATCTGCATCCTCTTTCGTCCAGCATACTGCCTAAAGATATAGTCAATGCGAATGACTCATGTAGAATGACTCATTTTTAGACAACTTAGCTGTTAGTGACTTGCCGAGGATGATTCTATGGGAGATGATACTGAGGTTTAAACACAGTACCTTGTGGGTACATGTCGAACAACGTAACCACTCAACCATGGTGGCAATGATCTATGTATAGTTCTTTAATTATGAATTCGTGGACATTCACGGAGTTCTTAAAATTCGATCTTATTTGAAATTATCGCATTGAATACTGTTTTATTGTATACAACGACATATGGTTGGTTTTCTGTAGGATTTTTACATACGTGGGTCATTCTGAAAGTTTTTAGATTTGCAATACTATTAACTAAGTTTAAAAGGATTTTATTATATTTGTTCGAAGTAATGTCTTTGTGCACCAATGCACTTATTCATTCTTTCGAACCACTTTACATAACATTAGTAGAAATCATCTTTTTGAAGACAGTCTATTTGTGTTCTGATAGCGTCATGAAGTTCATTAATATCCTGGAAGTTTTTACCACGAAGTTGCTCTTTAATTTTTGGGAATCACGAACAACTTCACGGACTTCGGTCTGTTGAATATGTTGGATGACCCATCAGTTTGACGTGTTGAGTATCTAAATATTCCATTGTTAGTGCTGCCTTGTGTGCAGGTGCATTGTCATAATGAATAAGAAGACCATTGAAACGTCGATGTTTCTCCACTTGTTTGAGCACTTGTATAAGGCATTCATTTGCATACCACTTAGCTGTAACTGTTTTACCATTTTCAAGAGAAATGATTGTATTAAAACCGGACTTCATAAAGAAAATTGCAAATATATGTTTACCAACAGAACGTTATCGACGAACTTTAGTTGGATGAGGATCATTGCTTGCCACCCAAACTTGGCTTTGACGCTTCGTTTGTGGATCATAATAGTAGAACCAACTTTCATCACCAGTGATAATATCATACACACGTTTTGACTTACCACCGTTGAATTTCTGGAGCATTTCTAGGCAATAGTCAACATGGTCCTGGTTTTGAGCTTCACTTAAAGAATGTGGCTCCCAACGACATGTAACTTTTGTAAACCAAGATAATCATGAAGAATAATTTCAGTTGATGCCGATCCAATCTGTAAAGTGTCTTCTATCTGTTGACACGTAATATGAGGATCAATGTTTACCAGTTCACGAACAGCTTCGATGTTTTCTGGAGTGACTGCAGTTCTTGGTCGACTAGCACAAGGTTTATCTTCAAAGTGATCCCTGCCGCGACTGAATTCAGCAAACCAATTGTAAACTGTGGCACGAGAAACACAAGAGTCACCAAAGGTTTTGTGTAATGATTCAAGACATTCATCTTGTGATAGTTGTTTTTTGTAATCATAATAAATCATAACTCGAATTTGTTCTATTGTTAGATTCATGACGATGCAAAAAAAACTATGTTAGTAGTGAAACACTTAATCTACAAAACAACCAAAGGAAAAATGTTTAAGAGCTAAAACTTTGTATACTTTCTTCTAAAACTTGGGTCTACTACCAGAACTATCAAAGTCTTAGATATCTCTTAATTTAATAAAGAATCTAAAAACTTCCAAAATGACCCACGTATTCATGTTCTATAACATTAGAATGATTTGAAATAAATTGAAGTCAGTCAACAAGAATAAACAAAGAGAAAGTTTCTTTACAAAGATATAATTCTAAACATATACACACTCGAGGTTAAAATGTGTAGACTTTTTCCATCGTAAACTAAAGTGTCGTGGGTTCCAGCAAGAAAATGTATCGTACTTAATTGTGTCGTATTTTTAATTATTCTGTACGTATATGACGGCTGTTCATTCACCGATTTTGTTTCGCACGTTTATCTATTTATAATAGATCTGAACCATTACATGAAAATTGTGAGTTTCGTGGACCATTTTATACAATATATTTCTCGACTATATATTTCTTGTAAATATTTCAAGAAATAATGACTTCGCTAAAAGAGAGGTCTACCTGGTAATAGCCTAGCTAAGATCTAACTAACCTTACACGGCTGAGCCTAAATATCTGCCTGATTTAAACTGTTGCATCGAGGACTGATGTTAATTGTACTAATTAAATAGTGATGAATATAATGCACAAAAGAAAAAATATAGATATAGTGAAATCTTGATTCGAACAGTGATTTCAGAATGTGTCGCATGCTTGCTGGAGAAAATGTGTCGCAACGAGCACCTAGTGTCGTGCTCGAATGCGTCGTGGAATGTGTTGTAAATCACGACACATCCGACGCATTGTAACTTAGAGTGCACTTGTTTGTCATAATAGTTATGGATCAATTTTTAGAGTTTCTATCTCTATCTGAAAATCTTATTTCGATTTTGAAATTCTGATAAGATGTAACATCATCAATAAATAATTAGAAGTAGTTTAAATACTCATTGGAGATCTAGATAGTGTTTTAATATGTTGAAGTTTTCACACACGTTGAAGGCCGATGAAATTATCGACTATCGTTTAGATATTATGTTTTACCATTTTGCTAATGGAAAAAATGGTCAAGAAGCTTTTATTTTGTTGGCAATAGATTCAAATTATTATAAATAATGAAGGAAAGTCAACAAAAATTTGTATAAATACAGTTGGAAAATTCTGAAACTACTTCTGCTAAAATACAATTGTTTTTGAAATTTTTTAATTCAAATACTGGAAATTAGAGTCTCTGAAAAGATATCTATTTAAGAATCCATTGAATATTCCCTCTAAACAAAAATTTGAACTAGCCAAATTAATGTATCTCAAACAAAAAATTGTCATTATCAATTCTAATTATACTCATAGTTGAATATCTTGAATTTTCAGCAGAAATTTGAACATTTGGAAATATTTTATTGCAATACCAAGAAGATATGCAACTGTTGTATCATTGACTTCACTATAGATATTTTGACAAACTATATAATTTATTTTCTGAACTGATCGACGAAGATTGCGTTTCATCAACTTGACTATATCAGATGAAGCACTTCCGTTTTAGACAACTTTAAATGAAAATAATATTTTTTTATTGATATTTAATTGCTCTTAACAGGTCTTACAACACAGAATATTGTTGAAATAATAATTTGCTTTAGAAGAGATCAATACTATACAGTAGTGCACATAAAGACCACAAGCAAAACAGGTACATTTATCATAAAAGTCATTTTCTATCTTGAGGAATGAGAGTGTAGACGTTTATGTATGTGTTAATCAAGGCACACTCTTCTCAATTCTTATTTATGCCATACGAAAAGAGATTCAAATCTTCTCAAGGTTAATTATTAAGAATATGCATGAAGATTTTAGTTATCGAAATGAGGAAAATAGATCATCTTATGTCCGATTATTTCAACACATTCAACTTGTATCTACTAATGATGATTTATCGATAAATTCTCGTTAGTAAAAGTGAAATGTGCTTATTGCGTGACATCCAAAGATATAAAATTAGTAGATTCATCCTGGTTCCTTGAAATAGTTTCCTATAATTATTAAGGGTGTGGTTTAATCATAGACCTCTTTTACTCAAACCCACATCCGCACCCACCCATTATATTCGATTTTTTTGTTCGGTCAATCAGAAGCACAGGTGCAGAATCTTCCTCGTGCGCTTCCGCGCGAAGGGAAATTTTTCAAGCATTCCCCAGTCTGACAATTTTCTAAAATTCATCGTCTGTGCCAAAGACAGAAGCGAAGCTGTCTGTGAAAGTGATGCCTCGACCATGAAGCCACATATTCGAAGCAATTCAGCTCTGGATCATGAACTCTTAGACAAAGAAAGGAGGTTACATTGGAATGCACCACCATTTCGTCTAGAGGAACCATTCATGAAATTCTGCCCTAACAACTATTTCTCTCAATTGAAGGATAAAAAGTGGATTTTCTTCAAGACAAAACAACATCGTCTATTCAAGCTGTCTTCACCTGATTCAGCTGTTTTGAACCGCTTGAGAAAAACACAAGTAGAAAGAATTCTTATGTAATACGAACAGTAACAGACAGAACAAAATGTTACCATGTTTTATTTTTATTTCTATTTTGTGCCAAATAAAGTTAGTTTGTAAGTGGCAAAGGAAAAAACAGCTTTTAGAAAATTCTTTGGACAAAATTTCCCCGGAGAGAGATATTTTTGATTTTTTGAAAGATTCTGCACTTCTGATAAGAAAGTACCACTATTATTGGGATTACGAACACGATTTATTAATAGTTCCACTCAGCTGAATAGCCCTTATACAGTATGTCTAGATAGTCAACTCAATTGATACGTTGTATAGATATGAGCAACCATAGAGTGTTAAAATGTTTACTCTATAAAATGATGACTTGACATGATGTACACTGAAAAAAAAATCCGAATAATGATCTACCCTAGTACTTAAAAATTTCGTTGATAAACCTTTAAAGGGTATATTACAACAAAATAAACTCTTTTAGGGTTTATTAGTCAAAGCGTTCATCAAACGATACGTTTATCAAAGTTCAAGGCGTTTATCATCAATGCAAAAGGGTATCTTATTCTACGTTTTCGAGGTTACCGTATGTGCTTCAACGAATGATGATTGATCATTCTATGGTTTCAGGACGAGAGTATTTTATTATACGGTTTCGGATTTATTATTATGCTTTTTCCTTAAAAGGGTTTATTATTATGCCCTTCTGGGTAGATTGTGCTACCTTTCTAAGAAACAGTTCATTGTTCTACGCCTAAGGATAGATTGTTTTGCCGTTTTCTTCGAAGGGTTTATTATTCTACCTATTGTACTTGATACTTATACCTCTTCAATCGAAAGGTTTATCATTCTTCGTCAAAGGGTTGAAGCTTCTACTGTTCAACTTAAAAGGGTTTATTATTCTACGCATAGAGATTTACTCTTATACTTTTCAAGTCTAAGAGTATATTAATCTACGCGGAATGGTTGATCCTTATACCTTTTCGATTGGAAGGTCTATTACTCTTTGGTAAAGGGTTGATTCTTCTACTGTTCAACTTAAAAGAGTTTATTATTCTACGCATAGAGATTTACTCTTATACTTTTTAAGTCGAAGAGTATATTAATCTACGCGGAACGGTTGACCCCTATACCTTTTCGATTGGAAGGTTTATTAATCTTTGGTAAAGGGTTGACTCTTCTACTGTTCAACTTAAAAGGGTTTATTAGTCTACGCATAGACATTTACTCTTATACTTTTTAAGTCGAAGGGTATATTAATCTACGCAAACGGTTAATCCTTATACCTTTTCGATTGGAAGATTTATTAATCTTCGGTAAAGGATTGACTCTTCTACTGTTCAATGTAAAAGGATTTATTATTCTACATATAGAGATTTACTCTTATACTTTTTAAGTCGAAGGATATATTAATCTACGCGGAACGGTTGATTCTTATACCTTTTCGATTGGAAGGTTTATTAATCTTCGGTGAAGGGATGACTCTTCTACTGTTCAACTTAAAAGAGTTTAATATTCTCCATACAAAGACTTATTCTCGTACTTTTAATTCGAAAGGATTTTCACAGTATGCTATGAAATTGATTATTTCGTCTTCTTAAAAGTTGGTTCTTGTTCTTGATTTAATGCAGATCATATTTCAGTTTACGTCATAAATCGAATTGATGGTTGCTCTTCAGTACCGTAAGGAAATTATCAATGTAATATTAACTATTAGCGTTCTTTAAAGGTCCACTAGATAAAAGGGTAATAAAAATATAATCATCATAAACACAAGCTTCTTCTTCTCCGACACATTTCACACAATTATTTAATTCATATTTTGTTACGGAGATTCTAAATGTTACGAATTGATGATACGAGCTATCAAAACTTTCCGTGATTACTTAAAACTGCAGATAAATAAACTATTCAATAGAGAAGAACAATTCAGTTATATTTGTTTGGAATTTTAGGCAGTGTTTCTAATAGCGGGTACCCATGACTGCAGCAGAACCATCAGATTTCTAAAAATCGTTAGTTGGCATTCTATTCTGCTCGGTGTTTCATAAACTACAGTATTAACTTGATATGGACTCACTAAAATTGGCACTTTGTTTAGTTTTAACTTTTAGATATACTAGAAATTCATCACTTTTGCTATTATTTCAACAGTAGGGATGTAACAATATCAAGACTATCAATACCAGTATCACTTGGTGTTGGTAACATCGGTATTGGCAGTATTGATATTGATGTTGGTATTAGTATTAATGCAGATATTGATATCGGTTACCATTGGTATTCGTATTAGTAATGATGAGTATCGATATTGGTCACCAATACCAGTACTCACCAATACTGTATTGATATTGTTACATGCCCATTCAACAGCATGGTAACTTAAGTCTGATAATTTCAGAGTAATAGTTTCATTCATTTTAGCATTTGATCTATCGTCATGTATTGATCGATATTTGTGCTGCATCCTTTTCATACTCTCTTTGTCTTTCGTTTTATCTTTATGACTGGCAAGTACAATTAAAAGGTTTACTCAGTAACTACATTTGATAAGAATTATTTTTATTTGTACTATTCGGATAGAGTAATCTTAAACAATTGTCTCTCAATACTTAGAAGGACTTATTTCTGTGTTGTTTCTTAGCATATCGTTTCTGTATAATTGAATGCTTTTGTTTGCTCTTTCTTTAGTAGGATGCCCACATCAGAATCTAGGAATTTTTAGAACGCGATGTGTTAAATCTTTCTTGTACTGATTTCATTTTTCCTCTAGTTATCAAACGTCTTCGATACGTGTAGGTCATACTCCGTTTAACAATTGTTCCTTCGCGATAGAGTAAATGATTGACTTTTGAAAAACTGAACTACAGTTATTTGGTTTCGTATCTTTTCACCTGCTATTGAGGTATCGAATAATATTTGTTTATGTTTTTTTAGCAGGTTTTGTTTAGTCACCGCTAACGGTTAGATCAAATCAATAACTTGGAACAATATGTAAGTACAGTTTTCCTCTAGTTCATTCTTTTCAGTTTCTATTAGATGCGGCATTTTAACTCTCAAAACACTTTGAACAACATTAAAGTTTAAAGTAGTACTTTAAATTTCAAATGTTAGACTCAAAGCAAAACACTTGAAAACGTTAACTTTAATTAAAGCAGACGAAAATTTGATATCTTAACAGAATAGTGTATCATCATTCTCTGTCTACTCATAATGAATAGCGCATTATTTTAAAACAGTGTAACTTCAACTTGGATTTTTAAAGAGTTAAAGTAGACTAAAGTAAAGAAGTTGATAAAAATATTTCGAGAAGCTTTGTGTCATAATCAGAGTATCTCTAGTATTCTGACCATAAGAGGATCAACAAACTTCTTCACATTTTTATTAACAACTTACTTAATTTAATCTACTTTAAGTCTTTAAAAATCAAAGTTGAAGTTATAGTGATTTAAAGTTATTCACTATCCATTGTTATAAGTAAATTGAGGACGACAATGCTCTAACCTGTTAATATATCAAAATTCATCCACTTTAGTTAAAGTAAAACTTTTAAAGTGTTCTACTTTAACTTTAAACTTTTTAAATGTTTTTTTTAAAGTTAAAGTAACACTCCTAGGTGGCACTTTAACTTTACTTTAAAATTAAAAGTCAAATTAGCACTTTAAACTTTAAATGTTAAAGTTAAAGTATTACACTTTAAAATTTACTTTAATAAAAGCTGACGAAAATAGATATCTTGACAGAATAATGTATAATCATTCTTAATTTATGGATAATAATTAGTCGTGCTTAACTTTAAAACACTTAAACTTTAACTTTGATTTTTTAAGTGTTAAAGTGGAAGCCATTGAGAAAGGTAAGCAATAAAGTTTCGAGGGGTCTTGTTTATTCCTTTGCAGCCAAAGGAACAAAGATATTCTGATTATAAAAGGTAAAGCTTCTTCGAATTTTTATTGCTTATCTTTCTCAATTGCATCTACTTTAACACTTTAAAAATCAAAGTTAAAGTTAGAGTATTTTAAAGTTAAGCGCGACTGTTTATTATCAATAAATTAAGAATGACTGTAAATTGTTCTGTCAAGATATCAATTTTCGTCAACTTTAATTAAAGTTAAAGTTTTAAAGTGTAATAATTTAACTTTAGAAAATAAAGTATTTTACTTTAACTTAAACTTTTTAAAAAGTTTTTTAAAGTTAAAGTGCCACCCCTAGTTGAGATAAACATCCAGGAGTTCGTCAAAATGTTGAATTATGTGTTCTTTTTTGTCAAGTGTTTTATATAGATATATGCGTTTAGTCGTATTTTGTTTCGCAAAATGTCTATTTCTCTAGATTACTTATAGGATCTATTGAGCGAATATTTTGAAAAAAACTTAAATTGTATCGCTATGATGTTGAATTTCCTTTTGGTTTTGAGTCAGATATTGTAGCACCATCCTATACATTTTGTCGCGTCTTATTTTTTCAACAGTTAAAGGTCGCTATTTTTTTATCTATTTATACCTAGGCTCATTTCCAGTTGAAAATTTAACTAATTTGTCAAGCTATTATCATAGAAGTTTTCTGTTCTCTTTTGCTTTTCTCTCTTTTTCAGCTATGAGATTGGGATAAGGGGTGACACATTAACTTTGCTTTGAAAATTAGAGTTAAAGCAGAATTTTAAACCTTAACTGTTAAAGTTTAAAGAAATACACTTTAAACTTTAACTTTAATTAGAGTGAACGAAAATTTAATATCTTAGCAGAATAGTGCATCATCATCTTCAGCCTACTTATAACAACCGATAGCGCATAACTTTAGCACACTTTATAACTTTAACTTTGATTTTTAAAAGGTTAAAATAGAATAAATTAACGAAACAGATAATAAAAACTCCGAAAAGTTTTGCGTATGCTATTATAGTCAGAATACCAGAAATGCTTTGATTATACTACACAAAGCTTTTCGAAATGTTTATTGTCTAATTCGTTAATTTGGTTTACTTGAACCCTTTACAAATCAAAGATAAAGTTATGTGCTATCAGTTGTTATGAGTAGACTGTGGATGATGATACACTATTCTGTAAGGATATTAAATTTTCGTTCACTTTAATTTAAGTTAAAGTTTTGAAGCGCCTTAGTTTAATTTCAACATTTAAAGTTTAAACTACCACTTTAAACTTTAATACTTTTTCAAAGTATGTTAAAGTTAAACTGCTACCTCCTAATTCATACTTTTAATTCCAAAAAAGTTGTCCTAACAGCTTTTTAAATTGAATTTTCAATCGTGGATTTTTTTCGGTCTATCCTAAAGACTTAACTTTTAATATGATATAATTCTGTTTTTTGTTTCATTTTTAGGTCTCTTGGACCATTGTACGTGGCTCAACGGCTCGCCCATGATGCATGTTTTCCGGCTTCAGTAAGTACGTATTTCAAATCTTTTCTCATAGTTGGGAAAATATTAGCTCAGCAATCCTTTTTCTCTCGTTCAGTTGCAAAATAGCCGTCTGATTTTAAACAACATGATGGATTCCCAAAGAAAAAAAAGGGAAAATCCCGTACCCGGAGTACGGGGTTCTTGCTTTTGTCCTCTTGTAGATTTCTTATTTCCACAACTAGTTTCGCTGTCATGCACTTTTTAACAATATCATGCGAGCTTCCAGTTAATAATTGATTTCCTCAACTTTTCCTTGCGTTTTCCAACCAATAACTCGAATGCGTAACCATTCCCTTTGATTGATGTGCATGTGTTAAATATGTCATTCATTATGTAAGCATTCCGAATGTATCTTTTTACGCATTGTGTTTAGAGCAACCTGAAATCGAACTTTTTTCGAGCATTCCACTATTCCTAACCTATTGGTCTTCTTTCTACTCTTTTTTAAACTTCTTTAATTCATTTATTCATTCGCTCTGATGTGTTTCAGTGCTACTAATATCGCTAGAACGCCCCCTCCCACAGTTCATTACTTTCTGTGTAAAAAAATTTGCTTAAAAGTTAGCGAAATAAAAACTAATAATTCATTGTAATGGCACCATTATAATCTGGTTTTAATTAGATTTTTTAAACTGTAGGGGTCGAATTATTTTTCTATTCGGTTATTTTACAATCTGTATTAATCGATCCAATCATAGTTCAGCAGATGATTGATAAAAATGCATTGTAAAATAGTGGAATAAAAAATAATTCGACATCTACAGCTTGAAAAACCTGATTGAAATCAGATTATAATAGTGTCATTGTAATTGATTATTAATCATTATTTCTCTAGCTTTTAATCAAGTCATTTTTACAGAGGTTCATTTAAGTGCTATCTGCATTTAACTGTGTAAATTACACATAGATTCACCTATTTGGGACTCAGACAATACACTAGCCGACTAATCTGCCCTTCGCCTAACCCATTGACGTTTAGACAATGCATCAACCCACACTCTAAAAAATTTCCGTATCCTGGGAAACGCTTTAAGCTCGAAAACCCTCTTGGAAACCTTTTTTCAGTTTCCGAGAGAGTTTCCGAGCTTCTGAAGCGTTTCCAACAGTACCTGCGCGGTTTCCGAGATTTCAGAAACCTTTCAGTTTTCGAGAATACCAAATTCGATGCGCGTAAAGTATTCGAGAATACCTTTTCATCAACCTCGAATACCTGATTACCATTTTTGGGAACCCATACGGTTTCTAGGAAACGGATGCTCTTCAAAAATATGTTTTGGTATCCGAAAAGGTATCCGAGGATACCATTTTGGTTTGTGACACATCTTATAGGAAATCCAATACCTTCCCAAATGGTCGGAAACCATGACTGGTATCCGAAAATACCTTTTTTGGTTTCCGAGTACCTTTCTCGGAAACCGAAATGGTTTCCGAAGTCTCTGAAATTCGAAAAGTTACAGAGCAAAATCAGAATTAGTTTTCAAATGCCACTTATATAAATAACGGTTTCTAGGGTTTAGAGCTCTTCAAACGGTTTTCTCAAAAAGTCTTCGACTTGAAAATTTTCTCGAAACATAAAATTCATGCTTCAAGCTAATGTTTTACTTACGTTATTCCTTCTTATTTAAGAAATTATAGAACGGAGAACTCTTAGAATTTTCATACAACATACTTGTTTGTATATCTGCAACCCAGAGCTTCAATTATTCATTTTAATCTCAACCTTTTTTAACTTTTAAGTTATTTCTCAAATTATCAAATAAATTTACTTTAATTTATCTATAAACATATCGGGAAAATTTGCGCTGCATAATTTTCTGGAATGCTCTAATGTGTCGTCTTTTCTGCGCTACGTTACATTTCAATGTTAATCGAAGTTAATTAGGTACAGCTTCACTCTAACATTTCGTTTGTATACGATCAGCTAAAATCGCAATGATATAATTTCTCCAGCACAAACTTCCTAATCCTTCAGATATCCAGAGAAGCTATTTAATTAGTATACATGCCCTATAACACAGACAAGCCGAACCAACTTTCTACAATACTACCATTTTGATTTCATCTACATAATGCTTCTTTATTTCTACATATCCACGTAAAAATAATGACTCCGCCATCAGCAACGGGCTCCTATGTTGATAATTTACTGTCCCCTATTGCATACACCGAGAAAAGCAAGACATAATAAAAATACATATATTTCTTTTACCTTATACGTACGTGTATACCAATGTCACTCAATAATAAAGGTAAGTCAATTTATATAAATAAGATCATATACAACTATTTTATTTATATGTAGGTCTTCATGAATGCGCATTCACAAAAGTGGTAAGTCAATTAATATAAATAAATTTATGTTTAACTATTTTATTTATATTTAAGTCTTCATGAATTTACATTCACAAAACTGGTAAATCAATGAATTTCAATAAATTTATATCTAACTATTTTATTTATATTTAAGTCTTCATGAATTTACATTCACAAAAGTGATGAGTATACCAATTTAAATAAAATTATATCTAATTATTTTATTTATATTAAGGTTTTCATGAATTTATACTCACGAAGCTGGTAAGTGAATGAATTTTAGTAAATTCATATCTAACTATTTGATTTATATTTAAGTCTTTATGAATGTACATTAACAAAATTGGTAAGTCGATTAATATCAAGAAATTTACATCTAATGAGTTTGTTTTATATTTAGGTCTTGCTGAATTCAGAATCACAAGACTGGTAAGTCAATGAATTTAAATAAATTTATGTCTAACTATTTTATTTATATTTAGGTCTTCGTGAATGTACACTCACAAAGCTGGTAAGTGAATGAATTTTAGTAAACTGATATCTAACTATTTTATTTATATTAAGGTCTTCATGAATTTACACTCACGAAGCTGAGAAGTAAATGAATTTTAGTAAATTCATATCTAACTATTTGATTTATATTTAAGTCTTCATGAATGTACATTCACAAAACTGGTAAGTCAATTAATATCAAGAAATTTATATCTAATGAGTTTGTTTTATATTTAGGTCTTGCTGAATTCAGAATCACAAAACTGGTAAGTCAATTAATAAAAATAAATTTAGCTAACTATTTGTTTTTGTGTTTAGGTCTTGATGAATGCACATTCAGAAAGCTGGTAAGTCAATGCATTGAAGGAAAATTATATCTAATGATTTTATTTTATATTTAGGAATATGTGAATGTAAAATAGTGGTTATGGATCGGACCTTAGTTTGGATGCGTTTCGGGCTGACGTACGGATTAGTTTGATGGGGCTGAGCGAGTCGAAGGGAGTTTTGAAAACTGCTCGGAAATCCATTAAGAGTTTCCGAGGATAGACAATGTGTCGATCTAAAATGAAAGATAGGGTTCCCGAGATGTCGGAAGCCCTTTCTGGGAAACCCTTAAAGCGTTTCCGATAATAACAAATTCGGAAACCCTTTAAGGGTTTCCTAAGGTACGATTTTGTTTTAGAGTGCACTGATGTACCCTTTGATCAACCCATGTTAGGTTGAGAAAACACGTCAACCTTCTGATGTAAGCTTTGATCAACGCACTTGAGGTTGATGGAAGACATCAACCCACTGATCTACCCTTTGATAAACCCATGTGAGGTTGAGGCAACACATCAACCTTCTGATGTACCCTTCCACCAGCCCATATGACGTTGAGGCAATGCATCAACCCACTGAAGTACCCTTTGATAAATCCATGTGAGGTTGACGCAGCATATCAACCCACTGATCTACCCTTTGATCAACCAATGTATGGTTGATGCAACTTATCAACCTTTTGAACTACCCATTTATTAAGGAGAAAGCATTGGCAAATCTAGTGGTTTTGAAATTTCATCTACCCTTACTGAGGGTTTAGGAAAATGCAACGTATGAAATACCGTTTTTTCGTTCTTCATTTTTATATACCCTTTGATAAACCTTTCCATGGGCAGTATTTTATCTTGAAAAACCCCTTGTTTGAGCCTTTCGAAGGGTTTATGAAAGGGTATATAATATGCTGATAAACGGTGAAAAAGGGTATTTCATACGTTGCATTTTGATAAACGTTTTAAGGGTTTAGTATTCGACTCTTTTTTTTTTCAGTGTACCCATACCCATGCACACCGTGTTTGGCCTAATATAGACAGTTTGCTCGGTGGGCTGATGGATTTTGCCACACCGTCTTATAGATCCTTAAGTTGACTACAATGTATTGCTTTTAGTCTGCCGATTGTAGTACAGTTAGTATCACGCGTGTTTGTTTGAACAGGATTTTTCGTCCTGACCCTCCATGAACCTCATTTCGTCTGAAGCTTTAAGAGCTCACTGGGAAAAATAGCTCTTATGTTCAAAATTTTTTGGCTTCATCTATGACTTTGAAGCACAACCATGCGACTGAAATTCTTTGGATATGAGTTCTCAGTTTCTTATTTGTCTAATAGCTGAATTTGAGGAATCGAGTAGGAGAAAATAAACGGACAAACTAATTATGATGGATACAGGCAACGTCATAAAGTTGAGATAGAAGAAGAAATGAACATAGTAGGAAGTAGGTGATGCTTCATAGCACGTGGAGGTGACTGGCAGGAACATACATTAAAAAAGACAAATAACTATATAACATTCAAAACGATTTCTTTCGCTCTTGGAATCGTGCTGATTATTTACCCACCACGATCAAATTCTTAAAAATGTAACCAACTTTGAAAATTTCAATATTGCTTTTAAGGCGAGTTTTTCGTGACATATACTATTTGCCTGCTTCTTTCACACTGTTTGTTTCTTATTTGTGCAACATGGCAATGCTGTCGACTTCATTTACATCTCGATTGCCTCCTTTTTTTCTTTTGTTTTAAATTTTTTTCAAATATGCACTCCGCAAAAGGTTTGCTTACAGCAACAATAAAACATTTACGAAAAGAGTGAACGAAAAATGATGAGAAAGAAGAGAAAAAATTGCTCTTATTCAATGAGATTCATGTTAAATCAATTGCATAGACCAATATTTATTTCTGTATGATGTGAGGTGCTTGGAATCGCCACGACTATGGCTGCGTCTGTGAGTATGGGGATGTGAGTGTGGGCCGTGGGTACAGTCCGTCGGGTTGGTTCCGAATCCGGATCCAGTCAGGTTCGAGTTTAGGTCCGGTCCGACTTCATGAGTGCTGCTCGGAGAAAAGCCAATTATATGTTGATTCTTACAAGATAATGATCAAGGTTGCGTTAGAACAGTTAAGAGTGTATTCCTGGGGGATTATTAGGTGCGAATTTAAAATATTTCATTAAGTATCAACAGTGCAATTTGGGATTGGGTCCGGGTCCCAAAAAAATTTAATCGATCGGGTCTGGGTCTGAGCTCCGGTTCAGAATTGTTGGATCCGACGAGTTCTAGCGGTGAGTCGCTGTGGGTGTGGGGTTTGGGTGTGGGTGGAGTTTGAGTGTACGTGGGTGGACTTTGGGTGTCGGGTGTGAGCGGATGTGGAGGGTCGGTGTGGGTGTGCGTGCGTGTAGATATGGGCACGGGTGCCAGTGTGAACGATGCTAAAAGTGTTTTTTATTCACAAACTAGCGAGAACTCATGCATGCTGCGCGGCGGTATTTTTTTTCTTTAGTGTACGATCTCAAAACTTTAATCTTTCACTTGGTAATAGACACACAAACACTCGGCATTATGTGCATAGAAGCCCTATGCCCTAATATTCTTATATCGCTAATATCCCATATAGCCTTATGGCCTTACAGCCTTACATTTCTTGTAGCTCTTGTAGCCTTATGTGCTTATAGCCTTACCCGGGTGTGGGAGTGGGTGGGTGGGGTGTGTGGGTGTGGGGTGGGTGTGGGTGTGGGTGGGTGTGGGTGT
>CAJNOP010001867.1:0-22800 GCA_905250075.1 Rotaria sp. Silwood1 | reverse complement strand
AAAAAAAAAAAAGATAATTTTTATTTAGCTGATATTTATGAAGCTATTTATCCGTATGAAGCAACTGATCAAGGTGATTTATCATTTAATGCTCGCGATCGTATTATTGTATTAAAACGTGAAGGTGATTGGTGGACAGGAAAAATTGGTGATCGTATAGGAACATTTCCGAATAATTATGTTCAAAAAGTTGAAACTGTAAATAATCAAAGAAAAAAAAAAAACTATTTGATTTTATTATTTTCTCTTCTATTTTTTAAAGCCATTACTTGAGACAGCTATTGCAATAGCACCTTTTCAAACAAAAGATGAAGGTCGTTTATCCTTTGATGTAGGTCAATTAATTTATATAAGAAAAAAAGGTGATAAAGGATGGTATCAAGGAGAAATTCGAGTAAGTCAAATAAATTTTTGTTTGTTTTTTTACAACTTCTTATTCTTTTTCATATGAAGCTTTCTGATCAACCAATACATGTTGGTTGGTTTCCGGCAAATTGCATACAAATACAAACACTTCCTACACCTGCACCATCAACGGCTTTGTATCAAAATGCATCAGGTATTAAATGGAAAACAACATTATGTATAGAATACTCTAAATAGTTCTAATGAGAGGTGTTCTACTCAACTAAAGGCTTTCTGATCAAAGTTATAGACATTTAACTAAAATGTTAGTCTTTGGTTTGGCATACATCAACAAATAGAATGAATCATACTTTTTATATGAGATTTTGTCTATGGACAGATTCATTTGTCAGTTGAATGGTCTAAAATTTCAGCTCGAAAGAGTTTTTACTCCCTAAGATACTACAGTCTCAAAATTCGGTTTTGGAACTCTAATGTCTAAGGAAGGAATTATTCTTTTAAGGAGATACTTTTAGGGTATTCTACTAACAAATAGATCAGTCTATGGAAAAAATTTCAAGTTCAAACACCATCATTTTGGATTGTTAGTAAAGACAATGTCAAAGTCTGAAATTCTAGCAGAATGTCTATAGTGTTGGACAGAAGACTTCAAGGGACTTATTCTTTTGAAATTTTTTTATATCATATCGAGTGTCTACCTTACACACAGAGTTCGGATTCAAAAGTGACTAATCAGTTGAAAACGGTCTCTCATTAGAAAATTGTTAGAGAATTTGAACTGATGAGACTTTTTTCAAAGATTATAACTACTTTATTGATAGTTGTACTTAAGTAAATATAGATAGAGTTTATCTGTATTTGTAAACACTCGCTTTTAGAATCGTTCTTTCTGAGCTAAATATTTCTGCCAAGAAAAATGAAATTGTCTTTTTAACTTGACTATATTCTATTTCGAAAATACTCAAAATAAGATTCAATATAGAAGTCTTCGTTAAAATGTTGCTGATTTTCAGCTGCCTATTAATTAATAAATAATTAGCGACTACCATAAGAGAGCAAAACCCAAGAAACTTCAGTTTAGAGACTACGAAACAAACTGTACAGTGAAATTTTTAGCAAGATCGGACTCCAAAAAAAAACAAATCAGTTTTATAGAAATTTTTACCGTTAGGACTTGATTTGTGAACTTCCTATTAGGTTATAAGAGCATTTTTTTTTCTTATACTTCATCGTATCACTAACGAAAGTAAATTGATTGTTTTTTTAAATTCTAGACGTACTCAGAATAAATTTTGTAACTTTAGAAATTCTCCATATAGTCTACTATTTATTTTTATCTCAATTTAAACTAAAATTCTAATAAATAATTATACAAAATATTCTATTTAGAATTACCTCGATATATTGCTCTTTTTGCATATGATGCTCAACAAGATGATGAATTAAGTTTTCCAGCTGATGCAATTTTAGAAATATTAGAGCAAGCAGATCATAATGGTTGGTTTAAAGCTCGATATGGTAATAAAATTGGTTTGATTCCATCAACGTATGTAAAACCAATCGATGAACATACAACATGTAAGTGTTTTAAATAAATGATTATAATAATAATCTGCTTGGGGCACTAATAATTATAAATAAAAAAAACATAATTTTCATAGTAAATTAACATATAAATAGATTAAGGGTGCGCGGAAAGCGATGTATGTGGATTTTTTTAACTTTTCTTAGATAGACTAACAAAAAGAGAAATCACAAACAAAATGAGAAAAAAAAAACGAAACAAAAGCTTTTTTTTTTTATTTTGTTTTTCACTATATATATGTTTTTCTTTTTTTTTTGTTTTGGTTAATTCATTTTTGTCCATATTCTAGGACAATGATAATCGTCATTTCAAAACATGATACTCGCGCGTGTCAAAAGCAGGAAGATGATGATGGTGTCCAAATGCATATATATATATACATAAGCGAGCACAGACGATTATTATTTATTTTAAAATTCCCAATAATCCTATTTTTTATATAATATGTTTTTAATCGTCATCATCTTTGATTACGCGAGCATTTTGTAAAAAAATAAAATCCACATACATTCGCATTATACTACTTATTTTCTTCTACTTTTCTTTTTTTTTTGCGTTTGTTTTATCTGAGTGACAGTTACTGTTCTTATTTCATTCTTATCAATCTATGTATGTATCTATATGTGCTCGATTCTTTTCTGCGATAAACTATTTAAGAAAAAAAAAAAAAAGACGGTTTATAATGTGTATGCACTATGCAATAAACATGTATGTGTTTGTGTTTATTGTTTCTTTTCTTTTTCTACGCTTTGGTTCTATCTTTATCTTTAATTTGTGAATCCTGGTGATCTTGATGAACTAAACTTGTGTTGTTATCAATCTAATCATCAATCACTATTTTTCTATAATTACACATTAAGGTGATTTGACTGTTTTTTTTTTATTCTTCTGTATAGCCGTGTCTCTCTACCTTTTTCTGTATCGCTATCTCATATATGCAAAAGAATATGAAATATAATTATACATATATACATATTGATGTGTGCTTGGTTGAAAATTAACACAAAAAAAATCCATTTTTTTAATTACATATTGTATGAGTAGAAAGAAGAAAATGTTCGAAAAAGTGTTCACTACTACTTGCTGTTGCTTTCCAATACTAACATCAGCTACAGCACCAGCCAAATACAAATGCCATGCACATTATAAACAAAAAACATCATCTTTTATTATATCTTATCGTAAGTTTAGAATTAATGATCAAAATAAAACAACACAAAATAATGACAAATACAATGATCATGATAATGGCTGCATGCAGAAAATAAAAAGCAGTTATTCAACGACTAATAAATGCGCGTGTGTTTGTTTACTATTCTTAGTACTTCTTTGTTTTTTTGTCCTATCAAAAATCTGACAAAATTTTAGTGCATGTTGATAAGCATGGCTGATTATTTTCTTAAAAATTGCTCCTCTCTCCCACTTTTCGCTCAACAAAAGGAAACAAAAACAAAAAAAATCTTAATGTTATAATAAATTTTTTTCCAGCTTCATCTACACAAATTCGTCTTCTTCCATCTATTCCTACTACAGTTAATTCATCTCAACAGCTAGTTATTAAAGATTCGATAACAAAAACAAAGTCAAATGATGATGATACATCATCATCATCATCACCTTTTATTGATAGTAGATCATCACAAAATTTACCAACTAATCCATTAAGAATATCTGCTATTCGAGAATTAATCGAAACAGAACAACGTTATGTTGATGATTTATTAATGGTTACTAATCAATTTATTAAACCATTACATGATGCACGAATTTTAAATGATTATGAAATCGAACAACTATTTATTAATTGGTATAGTTTAATTAATCTAAATAGTAATCTTCTAAAAGCATTACACGAACAAGTAGATTATAAAGAAGATATTTCTTCAACAGAAAATGATGTGATTATGCGAGGACCCCGATCAGTATCTATGTCAAACATTGCATTAGCTGCTCAGGTTAGTATATATAAATAACAGTTTTCGTTTAAATCTAATTCCTATGAAATTAACATATGAGAAATAACGACACTACCTTTTTGTAGTCTAACAAGAAAACTTCTTATGAGATTCAAAGTGAATGATAATCATCAATAGTCCGTTGCGATATAATATGTATTATACCCGGGAATATTCGCCGATAGGAACAAAAAAAACTATCGTCATACCGATAATCTACTGCTGTTTGTTGTCGGTACTCATAAGTATTGAAGTATATCGACTTTAGTGCGAACAAATATACAACTTATGTCTTCTAACTGGTGAATAACTTGCGATTTGATATTAGACATTAACAATTGCTTAAATGCTAGACAGAAGACATGGTTTCTATTTGACTTGACACAAACTTCAATTCGCTGATATACGATTCAATCACATACGGATGAAAGTGGCATGTAAAAAAATGAAGACTTATCCCATAGAATGGCTTCGTAGATAATCTCACTGGTAAACAGTAATTGATTATTGACAATCGACATTCTGAATCAATCGAAATGCTACAGAAAAACGAAAACTGAAACAGAGAGAAACTTCAAAATAAGAAAAAAATGATAGAGGATTTTAAGAAATTCATATCTAATATTTTTAGTTATTTTTCTAGTCCTTTCTGAGCTATTTCTTGATAACTCTAAGGAAATTTTTTTGTCGATTTTATTATTCAGCATTACCATCAATTTTACACTGTGATTAATTGTCATTCGACCAATTATCATAGATCTATGCTTACGAATAGGTATCTGTGAGTTCAAGAAAATCTTCCCAATATTCAACTATAGAGATTATTGATGAAAAGTTATAAGTGTTTTAATAGTTTTATTTATACAGAGCAAGCTATTTCTAAAAAGGTATTGAAAATAAAGTATATTGACTAGATGTTTATCCTATAGATAAATTTACGTCATAGTTCTTACACCATCTTGCAGTCAAATCTTAGATAGAAAGTTATAGATTTGCATTCTTCGATAGGTTTTTCAATTCTCAAAGAGGTATTTCTGTAGCCATAATATCAAAATAAATAATTTATAATAGTTGCAAATATCCGTTCATAAGACAAAAAAAGTTTTACCAAGATCATCTTTGTTGTATGCCTGAACTATAAATAAATTACATCAAATTGTGATTATTCAGATGGATATAGTCGTATTCTAATTGATTTCAAAAGTTTAAATTTTTCATGATTTATGCTATATTGATAACAACTCAATAGAAAATAATTTTATTTTTCAAATTCAATGATAATACGTTGATAAAAATCATCACTTAAAAGTATTTCACTTAATTCATATGTTCCTAACAATTGAATTAACTCTATATTCATTCGAATTCAATCCAGTAGACTTTAATCGATTAAATTATAACTTATGACTAAAAATTGTTCTTTAAAACATATAGAATTTCAATTGAAATATGTATTCGGATTTCTGATAAAAGAAAATATGAATTATTTTCTTTCTCATTTTAGTTATCTTCAAAAAGTATTATCGATAATCGTCATCGTTCATTTACTCCTGATGTTTCTCAGTCTCCATCTATTCGTCGATTAAAACAACGTAGTGGAATTCATCGTCGTTCACCATCAACTAGTAATATAGTAGTTAAACCAAATACTGAACATATGAATGATAATATTGTTCCTCCATCTCCTCTATTATCACCAGGATCAATGACAATAACAGAATCAACAAAAATAGGTGAAATACTTTGTTCTCATTTACCAAATATGGCAAATGATTATTTTCAATATTGTAATTCTCGTTCTCAAGCAAATAAATCTTTACAATTAAAAATTGATTCCAATGAACATATTCGTTCATATATAAAAATTTTTCAAGATAAAACCGGTGGTTTATCATTACATGGTTTTTTAACAAAACCAATTCAACGTGTTACACGTTATCCATTATTAATTGAAAAAATTCTTAAACATACATTAATAAATCATTCAGATTATGAATCATTAAAACAAGCACTTGATTGTGCACGTCAATTAAATGAAAGAATTAATAAACAAATAAGTGAACAAGAAAGTAGTTCACGTTTAGAATGGTTACAACAACATTTAATACTTGGCAGTGATGAAAATTCTTCTGATGGATATTTATTAGATGAATTAATAAAATTCAATTCATTAAATAAATATAATCTACAAAGAAAATTACTATTACATGGTTTAATAATGAAGGTTAGATATAGATAAAAAACAAAACGACATTTGTTTTCATATATCAATGACATATTAAAAGTAGCGGTAGAGTTATTTTAATTCCCTATAACAAAGAACCTATAGAAACTATGTCTATCTGTATGACTTTATAGTAAAAACAATCTTTGTCATGTCTTAGATATTTGATTATTCTTTAACTGTATTATAATAATGAAATTTTGATGACAGCTGTTTGTTATGAAATGTGACCATCACAGTAGATCATATTTTATCTTCGATGTGTCTCCTCTAATGCCTCTCTTATAACAGACGACCTACGACCAGACCATCGTTTCCTTAGAGTCTGCTTTAATCTTATTCACATCGTAACGATATTATTTGCTTATCTTTATTTCGGGGTCTTCTGATTCTAAATAAGAACATCAAATCTGCCATTACATACGAATGGCGTAGAAGGAATTCTTTTGCCATAGCTGTAACTTAAGATAACAGTGACAAACTACTCTCTTCACGAACTATACCTGTACAAAGTTGCAAGTTGCAAATTGAAAATCAGTTTTCTTGATGTTCCGAAGACGGACTACGGTATTTATTTAAAAACTACTGTTTATGTACATGAAATCGATTCAAAAGTGTTTTATAAGTTGAGGAAAATTTTTCGTTAATCAAACAAAATCTAAGCAATTAGAGAAATTCCAAATCGCTGCATCATGCTGAATCAGTTTATGTAGTCTTGTTTTATTCTACTGCTAAGACTTTTTGTGTACCCTAATGTTTATAAACAACCATGCCTTCGAACAGACGAGAGAAGTGAAGAGAATACACATTGAAGACGAGACTTGATTAAGTATCACCATTGCATATCATAGCAGCGAGCTCTCATCGAAATTTTGTTATTATAATACTAGTTAAACTTTTTTTGTCATGAGAATATTTCAGACACTACTTTTAGTATACTCTAAAATAATTTTTTTTTGTTTCGATTGTTTAGGTACCTAGTGGAAAAGAATTATTAGCATTTTTATTTAATGATTTTCTTCTATTTTCAACTATAAAATCATCATCAACTAATTGGCAAACACAATTATTTGAACAAAAATCAACTTTACAATTAAAACTTTATCGTTTGGTTTGATTAAATTCATTAGAGTTGTTTTATTTTGTATTTTTATGAGTTTTTTTTTTTTGTTTTGTTTTTCTTAGCCATTATTTTTAACTGATATTATCATTGCTAATGAATCACTTAATGATCAATTAACGTTTTCTATTACATCGAAAATTCATGAGAAACCATTAGTATTAAAAACACAACAGACGAATGTTCGGTATGTTTGAAAATGGGAATTATTACATTTCATACGTGAGTTGTTTAGTACTCTATGGGTAAGATCAATCAATAATGCTGTTGAAGAATGTCAAGCAGCAGAAAAATCAATTCTAGCTGATAAAGCAATGTTTACAATTACAGGTAAAAAAAACTAAAGATAGATGATCCTTGAATAAATCATTCTTGCATACTTAAAAGTTTCCTTTTTTCTTTTTTGACTTTCTATTCAACATAACATTTAGTCGTAATTATAAAACTTTGAAAGAAAAGAAAAACTGTGTGTTCATAGTCTTAATAATATCGAGTAGTTCCACAAACTGATCATATAGATTTTATTTCGATTTTTTTTTTCGTAACAGTAACTATCATAAAGAATTCGAATAGTGATTTCTATAAACAAAAAACAAAAGGTGATTAGAAGGTTTTGACTATAGAACGAGATATATTTAGACGTGTAGACAAAGACTTCCTCTGTCTAGCAGTATATGTATTATTAAGTTCTATTATGTACGATCGACATACCAATAATTGTAGTCGAAAGTCATCGAAAAATTTATAGTTGTATTTGTTTTCAATAAAGATTTGACGAGAATAGAATCTTCAATACTCAGATCTTGAAAACAAAAGTTTCTTTGATCGAACTATACTGTCTTGAAATCGGTGCCGTTCAATCAAAAAATGTCGAGAAGTTCTCAGAAATATCTGATTTTCTAGAAAATTCGTTGTTCTATCAACCTGTATAATAAAAAAAGAAACTTTTCTTTTTCAGTTGTGAATTTTGAAAAATTTGGTTTGGAGAATACTGTAATGATTGCAACAATATTATATTTACGCGATCTAGGTGCTGAAAAACTATTTGTTTTTTTGAACTCTAGAATCCTTATCTTTAAGAATCTAATAATAGTTTTCTCTGCTTGAATCACTATTTGAAATTTTTCTAATTTTCGCATTAATAGAAAAAAATTTGTACATAATCCTTGTCGAACATTTTTGATAGTCACTGTATATAAACTAACCCATTTTTCGATTCATCCATCGAAGAATTTATAAATACTTTTGACATTAAGAATAGAATATCTAAACTATCAAGTATAATAGTGTAACGTTATTGATAAAAAACAAACACATAAATTCATTCCTGATATCAAGAATACGATTATAAGTCATATCGTACATTTTTCATCATTTTCTTTGGAAAGTTTAAAATATACTGTTTCGTTCTATATAATTCTAGATTATTTATATCGATTGCAAATATTACTCATATTTTGTTTTTTCTTTTTAAAGACAATAAACGTAATTTAAAAGCAGCCGCTGCACGTCTTCTTCTTGTTGTACAAGAAGCTCAAGATTTAATGCCATCAAGTACAACACTTGAACGACATCGTTCGTATTATTTTTCTTATCAACACTTTGGAATAGTTTTCTTTTTTTTAAAGGTTCTGTTGATCCCTATTGTGAAATAACTGTCTGTTCATTAACATTAAAAACACCATTTATTAAACGAACAGTTAATCCAAAATGGAATGCACCTATGCAATTTCTTTTATATAATCTTAACGAAGATATTATTTATATCAATATATTTGATAATGAATATTTTTCACCCAATGGTTTAAAAATTCTAATTAATTTTATAGATTAAAAAAAAAAACGAAAGTTGTTTTTGTTTTTCTATTTAGAAAGTCTCGGTTATACATCTGTACATCTTATTGATATCCTTCCGTGTCCACTTGATACATTCCTAACTAAACCTTCACTTCCATTTACTCAAAAAGTTTATCTTAACAATGGATCATCAGTTATTATTAAATGTGTTGTTCAAATTTTAACAACATCAAATTAGAAAATTCGACGTTAATTGTACATTATTATTTATTTTTCATTTCTTATTTTTTTTAAGTATTTGTGCAATTAAAGTTTTCTTTTTATATGCCTATGCGTCTATGTGAAAACATGTTATTCAAACAGTGATTCTTTTTTGATTTCCGCTCGACAAAACAACAATCTCACCCAACCTCAAATCTGAATTAAACTATTGCACAAATGCTTGCATTTTAATATTAAAGAGGCCGGTGGTTTTGTTATTAATTAACAAAAAATATCAAATAACTTGTCAAATTTAAATCGCCAAAAACACATATGTGTCGTTGGCAGTAGGTTTATATTCTTTATCTGTATATTTATCCAATAACTATTTAAGTAATGCTTAGAATTCTTACGTATTTTTCTGTCATATTACATATGTGTGTATGGCCTTGTTATTTTCTTCTGTGCTCTCTTTTTCTATCATTATTATTAAAATACAACGAGCTACATGCTTTTTTTTACTCAGCTAATGCAACAATGATTCCAAAAACTTTCTTCTATCTATTGTAAACGAAAGAATTTTCTATAGAATCTTTTCTATTATTTTAATCACTAGAATAATTTATCCAAATCATTTCTTGTTATAGATGAAAAAATGTCAATATAGATATTCTTCAGTGATCAGATTTTGTAATGGCATGCACTAGTTTCTTTTGATACATTATGTAATATGTTGCTATAAATCGGCACGCTCTTGTCATTGTACCATATATTTAATCAAAATTGATCATTTACTTCTTAGTAAATTGTAATAAGTAACTTTCATGAAGACTGCATATCTTGAAGTCTGTTGAGCTACAACACTTTCTTCTTTTATTCCTAGCTTCGTTGACATGATATATATATAACGACAAATCAGTTCCTACGTCCGACGTACTCTCCGGTTAAGTTGCTTATTACTGATTACTGAGAGGTACATGATTCTCATCAGATACATGTTGTGACGATGAGAATTCGTGGACTAGTGACACATCGGCCTTCCAGAGCAACATCTTTGTTAAAACAATGCAACCTTATGATCTATCTAAGTCGTTCCATCACTTTGTACAAGTTAAGAAGAACAAGAAAAGAATATGATAAAATGATTATAGGCGCGATGGTAACAGCACTACTGATAAAAGCATATAGCTCTAGGAACATATACCATCTATTTACTGTGAATAATGCTGTAATTAGTTTCGCTGTTTCACAATATCAATTATCAATGAATAATATTGTTACTCAGAAAAGACTAAACTGTTTTCTGTTTGATGCAAAAATGAAATGCATGTGAGCAATGTAAATAAAAGAATCTTCGATTTGTTTGTTTAGTTATTGGTGTGCGACTTTATAGGCTAAGATCACTCGTATCTGTGCGACGGATCATGTCGATACTGCAGTAATATTGACTTTGGTTCATTTTTTTTCGAAAAACAGGAATCCTATACTAAATAAAAAAGCATAACGAACTTTTTCACGAAGAATAAATCTTTAATATTGAGCATAAGACAATATATCGATCGGTGACAAAAATGGTTATCTCCATGTCATGAATGGCTGAACTATGAAATAGAACCAACTCTTTTAAGCATCATTCACGAAGTACTAGCAAAAATGAGTAATATCATAGAAATACTGTTTTGGTTAACAAGAGCTGTGGCTAACAATATGTAAGGAATTGTTATGACGTGAATATAATAATGATGGAAATACAACTACTGTATTACATATCAGAATGAAAGTTACAATAATAACCATGTACAGTTTCATACGTGTGATAGATAATACAGATAGTGAAGTTCTTTTGTAAAGTACAACATCAATAAGTATATTTAGGTTGCCAATAATCATCATTATACTTAAATAAAAATGAAAATAAATGATTAATACTAAAATTAATACTAACCGTTTTAACATTGTTAATAAACTATGTGTAACTAATGACACTCGATTACATACTATTATTGATGTAGTATTAAAAATAAAATTTGTGAAAGTAGTCAACCACTAACCAGTTGTGAGTCAAAGAGAACTTTATCTTATCATGTAAGTACAGTCAACTGGATTGTTGCGAGCGAGGGATACATATAAGGGGTGTTTCAGAAGTTCTGTAAAAATTTTGGAATTCATTATTCTCGCGTTCAACAAAAGCAAAATTTTTGAAACTTTGACAGATTATCATACCTATCAAGTACTACATAATGACAAAATTTGAGATCTATAGCTTTCACTATGGTTGAGAACTAATGACAAGATTGTCATGTACTAATTTTTCGACTTACCTGATCATCTTGATTATTATTAAAAATATACAAATAATGGAAATGAAAAGAAACACACAATAATAGGTATTGATGTTCGTGTGATTTATTAACGTCTTGATGTATCACCATATTTAATTACGCTAATATTCTATCCGTCATTTATTGACATAATGAAACACTACTTTTATTACATTCCTGTTCGATGGTTGTTTTCCAAAATGTTCAATATCAGTATTCTTGCTATTGCTATTTCTCTTTTAACGCTGTTGAGGAAGTTCTAATCCGTCGCATTTAATCGAAAACTTGTGCTACTAATTAGCCAACCTTTGATCTACGGAAAAAAGTTTGGAGTGCATTAAAAGAGATATACAATAGCAAGAATATTGACATTGAACAGGAATGTAATACATGTAGTGTTTCATTCTGTCAATAAATGACGGATAGAATATTAGCGTAATTAAATACAGTGATACATCAAGGCATTACTAAATAATACGAACATCAATACCTATTATTGTGTGTTTCTTTTCATGTCCATTATTTGTATTTTTTTAATAATAATCAAGATGATCAGATAAATTGAAAAATTAGTACATGACAATCTTATCCTTGGTTCTCACTCATAGTGAATGCTACAGATTATGTAGTACTTGATATGTATGATAATCTGCCAAAGTTTCAAGAAGTTTGCTTTTGTTGAACGCGAAAATGATGAATTCTAAAATTGTTACAGAACTTCGGGGAGATCCATTATATACTTCTATTCTTTTTTTTGCTTCATCAGCCAATAGGTTTAGGATCTTTAAATGTGCGCTATTTATCAAAGTTCGAGTGGAAGTCAGGAAAAATATTTAATCTGAAGATGTATGGATACAGAGATATGAGTGATGCAGATATCTCTGATAGATGCACTTCTTTGTAGTTGATGGACTGTTGACTCGTATCTTCATATAGCTGTTGATATCTGCAGCATTTTCGATTTTTCGAATTTTTCACACTGCTATTCTGGCGGTGTTCTCAATTAAGAATTTATTAACAGAATCAAGGAAACAGCAAGAGAAACCTTTTAGAAATCATCATCTTGCTTGTAATTTAAAATGAATTTGATGACAAGAAATTATTTCTCAAACAAATACAGTAATTTTAAATCCGGCAAATAAATTTTGAACAATTAAGTCAATCCATATCAAGGTGCCATTATATCAGTAGTTATCTCGTTCATGCATCTCACTTTCACGCTTCGGATCTATTTATTGAAATTGCTGGAATAACATTACACAGTGAGCAGTACAAAAAATTAATTATACTGATATACATTTTGTACATTCTAAAAAAATAGTATATTTAACATGCAATGGCGCGAGAGTTATTGAAAAGAAACCTTGTGCTAATTGAGAATACCACCCAAAAATGTTACCTGTTTTCTTAATTGTAACAACGACACAGTGTTGATTTATTTATTGGTTTTTTATTTTTTTTCTACCAATAAAATAACTACCATTATGGTTGTACTTCAAGTACGATTGATGATTTCTAGCATCATAGAGTGTCTCGAAATGATCTGTAAACCATTTCCATACATAATACTTGATACGAATTGGATGTAATATATCCCCTGTATAGCGTTCACTCGTATATAACTGATCCCACCATCGTTCACCGAAAATCAATATACCATTGGGTCGTAACGAGTTGTAAATATTCTGCAAAATCTGATAAGCATTTTGCACATGTTCGAGTACATTAATTATGAGAATAGTATCAAATTCGTTCATGTATTGACTCATTTCTTCAGATGGCAATGAGACAATATTAGTTGGAATGTAGTCAAAATCTATTAATGTACCACTTTTATATGTGCAGTGAGTCACCAACTTCATATAGTATTTTGCATTTGGATCCCACATGGTCAACTTGCGTATATTTACATTCTTTCCCTTAAAACGAAGTATTGACAATGTTTGAGTAAACGGACCGCAACCGACTTCAACCATATTACCCAATTCTTTCGGTAACATTTTGTAATAATCAAAGCCTGCCAAATGATCGCTCCAGCGGTCATCATATGCCACATAAGTTATCCAAAATTTAGCTTCTTGTCTAGCGGCCTTCTTCCATCTTTCAATTGACACTTCACCGATGCCATACAATGGATGGATGAAACACCTATCGTCACTGTTTCCTACACAAGAATTGACTGTTGTCTGATTCGATGGAATTTCACAGTCAATTCCATCATAACCAACCAAACAAAAGCATTTACCAATCAAACAAGTGCCATGATGTTGACAATGATGACGATGACAGGTCACATCTCGTGGTATTGTCCATAGTGCAGTATACAACTCACGTGAAAAGATCAAATATAAGAGTAAAACTACTAGCAATACAGCCATACAAGTAAATATGTGAGTCTTGTGTGTTCTCATTTTATGTAGACAAGTAAATCTCAAGTGTGATCTAGAAACTAGATCAAAAGCAAGATAATAAATATTCTCCGAAAAATTTTGTGTTCTTAGATGTGAGGATCATGCCATCCCAGTTAAGAAGCGACTTTTGTAATGTGTTCATACTTAGTAGACAGATTTATTGAGTATTTTTATTGATACGCAAAAAAATATGTTGTTTTTTGCGTAAACGGGTGTAGAAAGAATATTAGAAGTCTACAAATGATTAGAGAAAAAATACTGAGCTCACCGTTAGATTCATACTTAAAAAACACAAATTACATTGTGTGAAAATTGAAACAATAATGTCTCTACGTTGTGGATAAACATGGTCATCAAATCTATTTGAAAGATATAAAAAACAATTGCAAAAGAATGTGTATGAGAAACGTGCGTCATGGCTGATTGCATTAATCAGCGTGTAATAATGTTTGGCCTTAAAATTGACAAATCAACCATTAATATAAATCTCCCTACGTAGCTGCATATGTGAGTTGAATACAACGCTCTTTCATTATAAAAATAAACGTAGGCAACCATACTATTATTATTCGTCACCTTATTTGAAAAAAAGACAGTGTCCTGACTATCAACCGATTCATTATCTATTCACATTTTTCTTTTTATACATCTATACAGGTAAGTTTAAATAAATGTTCGGTCAATAAGAAAATGAATGTTCAGCAGATTTTTGTCATTGCTCATCACCTCGTAAATGACAGTGACTTCTTCGACTTTGAACATAGAAAGACGTGTTCTTAACATTGTTTTCTAAAGAGAACATAAAGACATTTTAAGTTTATAATTGCCGATGGTCTGTACTCTTTAGAAGTTCGTTTTGTCAAGGCTCTTTACGAAACTCACAACATCATAAGACATATCTATCCCTATCCAGAGAAAGTATAAAGCTACACATTCCTTCTTCAACGTCAGCATCAACGAAATGGGGAATAAGTTCGGTGATTTTGATAGTGATTATAACACAAAGTTATATAAGTTTTTATAAGGATATGCAAAAGTGATCTCATCTCACTTTTTGTCTCACATTCAATGAATAAGATCTATTGCTGTCTTTCCTCTTGTCTATAAATTTACACATTAATTTCTTTACATATAATCAAGCATTAAGCGAGTAGTAGGGAAAAAAACATTTCATTGATAATTTCAGTATAATAAATCATTGATAATGACTAGACCTAATCACAGCACATGTATGTATCACAACAATGTTTATGAATCGAGTTATCATGATCAGACCACAAATGTTATATTTCATTAGAGAATTTCATAATAGTATTTCGTTATGATATGTGCTGGCTGTATTAGATCATATTTTATTTTCGATATCTAGTATCTTCTTGGAATTCTCTCTGTTCTTCTTCTCTGTTTTATTTTTTCATTTGTCTCGTCTTCTTCAATTCCTAGCCGTGTATACACGTATATACATAGACGCAGATTCTTTGTTTAGCTTGTCATCATTTGAAAGTTACATCAAATAAGTATGCATAAGAAACAGTAGTGATCTTCTTCTAAACAATGTATAGAAGAATGCAAAAAATAAATTTTAAAGGACGAAACTCATGTCAGCTCTTGTTATATGTATATATACTATTAGTATGTCAACGCTCTTTTTTACTATTCAATTCTGTGACCTTAACTTGAGTTCTTTGATCAGCATAAAAAATCTCATGAAGCTAATTGCTTCTCTACCATAACAGAAACAAAATCTTTTGTATTTTATCTTTAGGCATAGTTATGTATCATATTATTAGCTACAGAGTTGCAACAGCACAATTAGCAAATAACAATAAGTAACACCGTTGCATATGTCTAACTCTGGATTCTTGGGTTTTTTTTTTGTGGATAATAAAAAGTGTTGCTCTGGCAAGTCAGCATTGTTAGTAGTTTTATTGAAACTATGCAGATCACGGTATTTACTTTATCTCGATACAGTCCACCTGTTTTTCTACATTCATCCATATGATATGTGTCGGCACAAGCAAGCTGTTGCATCTCACATACCCTCCAGCTATGTTGCTTACAACAACTTACCAAGAGATAAATAATCACATCTGAATAAATACATATTGCAATGACGAAAATTTGCAGGCTATTGGCAACATCATTCATAAAATGAAAGAAACATCATGTCACGTCACTTTTATTTATTTAATACTAATGAAATTGAACATCTATAGAAAACATACGCCATCTATTTAGTATGAATATGTTGTAACTGGTATTATTGTTGCGAAATATCGATCATCAATGAATCACGCAGAATAAACTTGTTATTTAGAAAAGACTAGACTACTCTGTTTGATGCAAATAGGAAATGTGTATGGACAAGATAAATGAAAGAAGTTTGTGTGTGCTTGTTAATTTATCGGTTCTCGGCCTTTTCGGCTAAGATTAACGTGTAGCATTTGTTTTCGTTAGTCTGAAACTCCGAGCTGGTTTTATTTAGATTAAGCTCTGACAAGCGAATTTTTGGACATCAATCAGGATCATACAAAAAGTAGCGTTTAATATTACAGAATTATCTTCAATATTCGGTATTTGGTACGAAATAACATTATTTTAGTTGTGAATGATAATAAAATCGAACAACTTACTATTGCCAAGGGTGCTCTTAGAAAAAGAAATAGTATCGTTCATTAAGCAGACTGTTTGTATATATAGTTTGATGAAGCCGATCTATTTAAGCATGTTGTGACGTTGATGGAACAAATCGAATATATTTGCGAATGTCAGCAATACATGAAAGAAAAGAATGGAGAGAGATGTAGCCAATGGTGGAAATGTAAACTTAGAAGAAAGAAGTGAAATCGGTGGTAAATAAAATTCTTTTTGCAAAGATAACACTTACATTGTCATAAACATAAGTATAAATTATTTTCTTCTCATGCTTCCATATTTAGAATAGAGTTTTTCAAAAATGTGAGCATCTCTTGATGCTCCAAAGTCAAATATGATTGAACTTCGGGATCATTTTTATAAAATAATCATCATTTCATGCATTAGTATATTAAAATGATTGAAAATCTATTTTTATTTTCTAATATTACAATAGATTCTTCGTTCTCAATTTATTAATGCATGTTATAAAAACAATGAAGAGTGTTGGTGAAATAAAAAAAAAGTAGATGTGGTTTGGTTGAAATATGAATCATACTACATAATATCGGCAACTTTGAGAAATTCCAATGAGAAAAGTATGTCATATATATGTCGATGGTGTTCTGTATGTACAAGATATGTCACTAATCATGATTAAATCAAGTTCACTTTGGAATGTGGTTGTGACTAGTTGTGGGATAGAATACTTTAGTAACATAATCCTACGCGCTTCACTACCCTTGGTTAGTTGTAGTAATATCATCTTCTCAATAACACACTTAGCGTCAGAGAAGCAAGATACAGTAGCTCTAATCTATCGATTCGACAAAAAAAAGAAATATTTTTATACTCTCTCACAATATTGAAAAATGCAATACAAAAATACCATCGTTAACTTGTATGTTTTTAATATATTGCTCAAAATTTATTTTTAATTATCTTATTATGGTTAAAACTTCACAATTAATAAAAAACAATAAGAAAATTACGATGTTTTGGCAATTTCTCTCTCATAATTTTGTTTATGATAGTCATTTTACGAAAAATGTCGAACGTATACACAAAAGGCAATATTGTTCTATCATCCGACAAAACTGTAAATCATTTGATAGGACTCTTGAATCCGAAGACAGAAAAGTCTTCGTGGAAAAGTGCTTGAATTGTTTTCATCTTGATCGAATTGAAAGATCCGAGTCTTATAATGTGCCTTTCAAACTTTTACTCAAGCGAATTCTCGATTACGAAGATGTCTTCAAATGCAAGAAAACGATTTATGCTGCTAATGTATTAGACATTCTTGACCTTGCCTCTTCCGAAAGTTCAATCTAGCAGCGAACAATTGGACCAACTGATAGGGAAATCATTCTCGTTTATTGAGAAATGGTTCATTCCACATAAAGTTAGACATATCAAGAAGCAATGAAAAAAAAAACTAATATAAACATATATTTATTAATCACTATTCAATAAACCAGTTTTCATTTTGACGTCTGCTTATAAGGGTAGCAAACGGGTTAATGATTTCTTCTTCATTCGTGTTTCATTTGCTCTCATATAAATGATCTGATGTTGTGATGTCGTTTCTTATAAAAGCGTTCTCTGCTCGAAATGGAACAGTTACTCGCTTTTAGGGGGTATTATCCAGCCATCAGTTGATCATTTATCTAATTTTTCAACAGATTGATCAGCGATTATGGACATATCGAGATCATCGGCGAGTATATAGCTTGAGTGAGTATTGGTAAATGGGATCAAAGCGCAATAATAAACAAATAATAAATATGAACTTCAGTCAATACTTTGTGGCCGACCAATGTAAATGTTACTGATTCACTTTCTCGAAAGGTAATATAGACTCGACGATTGCTAAGTCAAGAGATGATACGCTTCGCTAATTCAAATAACATTATCAATCTGTATAGTTTAACAATCACTTGGTTTTACATGCCACGTATGATCGTACGCGTTTTGATTAAATCAATTGCCAAAAGAAAGATTGGACTATTCGTGTCAGAATGAGGAGCTCCTCACATCAATTAGTTCAAGAATACTATATTGGCAAGCTTTCAATTATCAGGATAACTACACCCTTTTAGCTAAATTCTGAAATAGTTTGCTTGACAGCCAGCATAACTGATTGGAACTCGTCTGGTGACGAAATTTAATACTCCATCAAATTCTACTCATTTTGCCATCTCTAGTTCCTTGATAAGTTCCTTCACTTCGTAGGCACTCCTTTTCTGGATCACTTCGTGTGATATCGTCATTCTGTTCATCAATTCGATATACTTTATTGTTATTTTAATTTCATAAAGTTCATATAGACCACTTTTATGAGAACTCAAGTGATTTGAATAGTAGAAATAAAATGCAATACTGGTATGTTCCTTTTTTCGGTAACACTTTTGTATTGTTCATCAATTTTAGAAATGTCAATGACCTCGATTTGCACAGTGAAGGTACTAAGTGCAAAGATAGTTAGCAGTAGATTTGAATATTTTTCTCAAATATTTACTTCTTGGTCCTTGTGTATTGTCATGGAATAGCGAAAAAGCGAATCTTATATTTTTATTGTAGAATATGCTATATCATTCCAATATTTTTACCTCTGAATCTGGAAAACGAAGCACCTTTGATAGTTAATTTCATTGTCAGATTACTTTAAATTTTTTTGGCATAATTATTATGAAAATCAAAATTAGGCAGAAATAGATTTATGTTTTTGGGAATAAAAAAATGTTACATATTACTTCAATCAGTGTGTAGGAGAAATAGGTTCAGGTGGTTCCAATCTTGATGACACAGCTGCACATATGTAACGAGGTGGATAATCAGAACAAACATTTCCCGTTGAACCCTCAAAGTTGCCTGAAATACCATCAAAAGTTTCATAATTGAGATCGAATTTATGCCCATGAAGATAGTCGTTTATCAATATCAATGTACCACCCCATATACTCACACCAGCACGATAATTGTCGTATACTCTACTTGTACGTAATTCTATCGGTTCCTTGTTCTTCATTGCTACAAATCCATCGCCATAGGTATCGTCTGATTTGGGACGTGCATTCATAATTAAACTATCACGGACAATAACGGCATATGAATTGGAAATGAAAACATTGGCTATTCGATTGTTGACAAATGTGCTTTCGACTATTGTTAGTGGACCACTAAGCGTATCAAAAATAATGAGACCACCATTTTCATTATTTCGGCAGACAATATTATAGAAAACGAAAGTACCACTTAATTCGCGTAGGATAAGTCCATTTCCACTGTCTAAAATGAAAATATCTTGAACGGTTGTGATTGAATCCTCAAGAAGACCCCGCAAATCAATGGAAAACCACTGCGCTCGATTAACAGCAACTCCAACAATGGAAATGTGAGTAAATCGATTGATCACACCATTTCCAATATCTCTAAAGGTACAATTGAAAATTCCGATTTTGCCAGGAGGTTCTTCTTTATCATTACGAGAACCACTAATACCAGTGGCGTTGTTTCCCGTAAAAAGTATGCCTTGAACTTGACCACCACCACCATTTCGATAAAGAATAGCGATGTTGTTTTGAAACGGTTTAAATTCAACAACTTGATCCGATTTTTGGGCAATTATAGAAACGAATTTGTTTTCAATAACAAGTGATTCTGTGTAGATACCGGGCTTAAGTAATATTGTTGTAGGATTCACAGCAGCGTTAATTATTTGTTGTAATTTTAGTTGATTGTCAGATGATGGATAAACGATGGTAGTATCATCGCACCTGGTAGTCAAATAAAGTGAAATGAAACTGAATAGAAATAGTGAA
Source organism: Rotaria sp. Silwood1 (assembly GCA_905250075.1). Taxonomy (NCBI): domain Eukaryota; kingdom Metazoa; phylum Rotifera; class Eurotatoria; order Philodinida; family Philodinidae; genus Rotaria; species Rotaria sp. Silwood1. Next base: position 2,365 of record CAJNOP010001867.1, on the reverse strand, counting down.
ATCTGCATCTAAAATATATGTGAGAATAAATGAGTTTGACTATGCATCGGTATATGGTGGAAAATGAGACAAACTATCATCAATATCCAATAAGAAAAAGCTCATATAAATCAAAGCAATGGCAAAGTATGATATCGACGAGAGGTATAATTTGGTGAAAAATTCGGACGGTTTACAGAAAACACCGGTTTTATGCGTTTCTGATGCACTAGCAAAACTCGATGATCGAATTAATACACAGAAGATGGAATTCATGCACTGAAAATAAGCAATGCTTTGATTCTGTGCAAAAAACTGATGACTTGAAGGGTAGACATCGGCAGAAACCAAGACATTGAAGAAAGTAAAGGTTGAATTCGACAAAATTCCTTTCTCACTATTTCGCTCATTGAAAACTAACTACGTAATCGTAGCAGGAGGATTAGCAACGGTCAGTATTATGCTGAAAGCTAGAATGAAGATTTACGGAGAGAGAAGGCAAAAAAAACTATCGTGATAGAAAGGATATTAGAGAAAGTATTCATATCTCGATTAGTTGAGATTGAAAGAGGCAAAACGATAATATAGCGGGATTAGAGCAGTGAGAAATCTTATTTTATTCTATACTTTATCTTCTTGATGAACAATCCGATCAGGGAATCAATGATATGCGTTTGACGATCTTAAAAATTGTGGTGGAGAAAGTAGCGTAATTATTTAATGAAATATTTGAGGTAATGTTATAGTGAATCTAAGAGTAGCATTTGGTTTCTTGAATAAGAATGTTGGTGACAAAAACAATCATTTAACAGTTGATAAAAAATTTAAAGATAAAGCAAGCTTTCACTAAAATTAACATATCTTTATTGACCTCGGGATATTTCAAATCATATAAAGTGTTTTCAGATATTTCTAAAATTTTAATACCTGTGAAGTAGATTGAAATTCGATTTTTTTTCAATATGCGTTCTCTCTTTTCGTCGTACCACAAATTTTTATTTCTAAAAGGCTCAAAACCACACGCAAATATTTGCAGATCAACTGATCGATCTTCACACATTCATACTTTTTCTTTGATGTATCTGATTCAAATTGTTTATAGTTGAGATAGATTAACCAGTAAAACGTGAGAGAACATGCAACAAAAAATGGAAAGTATCCCCAGCTGCATAGATTAGAAGTTTAATAGGCATCTAATTTGTTTAGCAAATCAAAAGTTTTAAAATAGTCTCTTATGGCATCCAACTTTTTTTCTGTTATAACTATGCTTTCATTAGCTTACAAGTATAGAAGTGTTCAACAATCGATAAAGCGAATTTTTCAAATTGTTTGACCACACTTTCAGAATATCTCTAATAATTTTTGTAGAACAAAAACTTGACTGTCAGTTCTGTTCTAGTCTCATATTATTATATAGACAAAATAATGAGTTCTTTACACTACTTTTCACATTGATATGCTCATCTGTCTCCACTAGAAGCACAAAAGCTTATATAGCAGCTCTAAGGTTGTTGATCATATTGATTAAAACGAAGTGTTCTGCACACATGAATTTAAAGAAATAAAGAGTCAATGTGAGATTATTATATTTTCTGAGTCTGTTGTGCTCATGTACTATGAATGAAAGGGTTTTGAAATCGTGGCTTCTGGAAAGAGATGCTTGCCATATATCATTGGCAAATATGTTTCGCACTACTATACCTTGCTTCACTGAACTACATTGTCTTCCAATCTGCTGTGTTTTTTTTTGACGAATAAATGAGTCTGTTTTATCGTCACTCGTCCTTGACAGATGATTACTCATCACATAAATATAGAAATAGCGTTATTCAAGATGTATAATCTCAACAAAAAGGATATTTTTACGGCGAAAAAAAACTGATTTTTAATGACTTTACACGACTGCTTATTATCTCCACGTGTGTTTGATTAACAGCTTAATCGAAAACGATACAAAAACGAACACAAGCCAACGATGTATAGGTGAGGATGAAGAACGCTCGCTGTGATTCTACATTTATTTCGAGCGTAATATTTGATAGAAAGAGTGCATAACGAAAAAAAAAATAATTGTAAATAATTTATCACTAATACTCAACTAGAACTAATGAAAAGGTTGGATCTGAACGAATCTGCGAGAACAATATCAATGAAGTTCATATCGGCATGGCCACGCATCGGTCACCCATGCATGGGAGAGGTTCGAAATCAAACATGAAGAAAGCTGAGTCTGCCATTTAAAAGAGAATGGTCGATAGTACTTGAAATGTGGGCATTTTTATTCCTAAGTCTCATTGAGTGCACTAGATGAGTAAGGTCTTCCTTTGAATGAGTAACTCGAAAATTTGGGCAATAGAGGGTAGTGGAATACTTCGTCAAGCAAGAA
>CAJNOP010001866.1:0-18153 GCA_905250075.1 Rotaria sp. Silwood1 | reverse complement strand
GGGTTAGAATAAGGATTTAGAATAAGGGGTTAGATTAAGGGGTTAGAATAAGGGGTTAGAATAAGGGGATAGATTAAGGGATTAGAATAATGGGTTAGAATAAGGATTTAGAATAAGGGGTTAGATTAAGGGGTTAGAATAAGGGGTTAGAATAAGGGATTAACACAAGGGGATAGAATTAGGATTTAGATTAAGGGATTAACATAAGGGGATAAATTAAGCGGTTAGAATAAGAGATTAGAATAAGGGGTTAGAATAAGAGGATAGAATAAGAGGATAGAATAAGGGGTTAGAATAAGGGGATAGATTAAGGGGATAGATTAAGGGGATAGATTAAGGAGTTAGAATAAAGGATTAGAATAAGGGGACAGATGAAGGGATTATACTAAGGGGTTAGATTAAGGGGTTAGAATAAGGATTTAGAATAAGGGGTTAGAATAAGGGGATAGATTAAGGAATTAGAATAAGGGATTAACATAAGGGGATAGAATTAGGATTTAGATTAAGGGGTTAGAATAAGGGGATAGAATAAGGGATTAACATAAGGGGATAGATTAAGCGGTTAGAATAAGAGATTAGAATAAGAGGATAGATTAAGGGATTAGAATAAGGGGTTAGAATAACGGGAGAGAATAAGGGGTTAGAATAAGGGGTTAGAATAAGGGGATAGATTAAGTGGTTAGAATAAGGGATTAACATAAGGGGATAGAATTAGGATTTAGATTAAGGGGTTAGAATAAGGGGATAGAATAAAGGATTAACATAAGGGGTTAGAATAAGGGGATAGATTAAGCGGTTAGAATAAGAGATTAGAATAAGAGGATAGAATAAGGGGATAGATTATGGGATTAGAATAAGGGGATAGGATAGGGGTAGTGCGTAGCTGCCGAAAACCTATTGAAGATTTTCGAAGTCTCGAAAACCTTCAATAGGTTTCCGAGATCGTGAGCTTTTTCATTGCTTTTGAAGGTTTCCGAGAGCTCGGAAACCCTTTCTCGGAAACCTATAAAGGGTTTCATATAGTGACAAACCCGGAAACCCTCTATAGGTTTCCGACAAAACCTTTTTTTTTTAGAGTGTAGTTCTAAACTAAGTTAAAATTACTTCAACAACTGGCACTCGGCATCGGTAGAAGAAATTTTATGTGCAAAAATATTTTACAAAGCAGTGTCATATCTGATTTTACAGTTATTATTCAACCATATCAAATTTCAAAAAAAGTTGCTTTTCAACCAATATTCAAAGAAGATCGATCATTATTAAATACTTTTATCTTTTATCAATATCCCAATTTGAAAGAATGTTCTTAAGCTAATATTATGATAGAAAATAAACATCCAAAATTAGGCATTCGTATTATCATATAATTTCTAAAAATTCAAGAGTTTCTGCATTAGTTTAAAAATTAAACAAATAGAGTCAGTTTATAATAAATGGTCGTAATATTTGTTTTATACATCAAAAATGCATTTTAATGACTATGTTTTCATTATTCACTACAAACCATACATGATAATGGTCAAAATGATTGAGTGATGGAAAAATGGTCATTAAAATGACCATTTTTTCATTATTCACTAGACAGGGCAGATTTTAAAATTGAAAGTACCTTTGCTACTGTTTATTTGCGTGCTGATTGTAGTTATTTTGAAGATTTACCACCATAAACTAATGATGAAAAAATTTCATCAGCCATTGCCAGTCAAATTGATGAAAATAAACTTCAATCTACGTCTTTTTACGTGCAATATAATAAGCAGACAGGTAATGCAATTGTCTTAGCAACACAGTCAAACAAAAAATGGATAATAGAAAGTGTTTTAACCATCAATGGACAAAACATAACAAAAAAGACGAAACTTGCGTATCGTGTTCTTGTCTTTCCTGTGCCTGAGGGTTTTAATATCGATCAAATTCTTAAACATCAATTGTTTGGACGAATTGTTATGATAATTGTTTATCAGTTGGAGCTCTTCGTTTCGGCAACATCATGATGCAAATTGTGTCACATATTCTAGCTGCTGATCCAGACAAAACTGAAATAAATGCTGAAAATTGGTATGAAACAGAGATGTTCAATATAAAACCAGATATAATGACAATGATAAGAAATCCTCAACATCCAATATTTTGTTATAAATGGAATGCACAAATTTGGATTGAACAGATGAAAAAATTCGTTGTGAAAGATAGACAATCAAAAAAATATGATCTTAATCGACATTTATTACGAGTAACAGTTATGTTAAATACAATAGGTGTTGTTCGAAAGAAAAAATATGTAGTTGATGATGAAGAAATAATTTTAAAATCTGAACCTATGAAAACAATTGGATACAATCATCAATCAAAATTATTATACGAAAAAACAATTGCGCAAACAGATATGAAGACACCCTATCCATCAATAAATGTTATTGTAATTAATGAAGATTGTCTTGTTCTTTATGAAAAATTAGTCTCCGAAGGATATCGACCATTATTATTAAATATGGCAAATGCAACTAATCCTGGCGGTGGATATCGTAAAGATGATGGAGCACAATAAGAAAATCTATTTCGTCGATCAGATTATTATCGAAGTCTTGATTCTAATGTTGCCGATAAAGATTGATCAGAACGACTTTATTGTACAACAAAATGTGAATTGAAACAATCAAACAACATTTGATGAATACTATCCAATGAAAGAATTCGGAGCTATTTATAAACATCTGGTATTACTGTTTTTCGTCAAACAGAAGCCAACGGATATGCTTTTATGGAAAATCCTTTATATAATGTATGTGCTATTGCTATGGCTGCATATCGTGATCCAGAATTAACTACGGAAAAAATGTTAGAAAATATATTTGCTATTGCACATCATCATAAACATGATTGTTTAGTATTATCAGCATTTGGTTGTGGTGCTTTCAAAAATCCACCTGAACATATTGCTTTACTTTTTAAATCTGTTATTTATCAATATGCTGGCTATTTTAAAACAATTTATTTTGCTATTGTTGTTGATCATAATACTGGAAATCGAATTAATCCAGATGGAAATTTTCTTCCATTTAAAACAATACTTGATGGTTTGAATGTTCATCCACCAACAACAATACGTGTTAATGGAGTTAGTGGATCAAATCGTATTCTAAATAAAACATCAGATGGAAAATAAAATCTAAGTGATGTATGTATTTTATATCTTCAACCATGTCAATATGGATCAAAATGTCATGATCTTAAAAATTCTCAACACAATAACAATTATTTACATCCACCAATATGTTCATATCAATATGCAACATCATCATGTGAACAAATGAATGATGAAGTACATATGTTTACATTTTTACATACTATCAAATGTCAATATGGTGGTCAATGTGATGATAAAGATCGAAAACATTTGAGTGAATATGATCATCCAAATTATTGTATAGATGAAGGCAATTGTCAAAATGTTCATCAACAACATTTATTTGCTTATCGACATTTACCATTATGTTCAGATGGATTTAATTGTTCGAAATATCTCAAGAGAGATAATGATCATTGTAAAGAATTTCGTCATTGTAAATCTATTTGTCCTTATGATAATTGTTGTATTTAATTTCATGATAAACAACATTTTGAAAATACAATACATTCATTTCGATTACCATGTCCATTTACATCATATAATTGTTCAATGTATGTTGAATTTATACAAACTGGAAATACAAAAAAATATCTTCAGAAGTACAAAATCATTGTTATAAATATTCACATGTTTGTCCATTTGGTCGTCAATGTAAAACATCAATTCATATTGCTCGTAAAATATGTTCTGATATTGATAAATGTTTATAACTTACTGTCGAAGAACATTTAGAATCATTTTCTCATCCCGGTATACGTGATATTCGTCTATTCTGTCGAGAACCATGTTTTAAATGTCCAGACAGATTGAAAAATGAACATTTGAAAAAATATCGACATGGAAAAAATTACAATCATCTTAGTGCTGTTCAATCTACTAATCTTAATGCATCTATTAATTTTATGCGTAATCGAAGTCAATTAAGAAGAACTGTGAATAATTATGTTGATGTATCCAATTGGAAAAAAGCAAAAATTTCTCCTGAGATACTCAATTGGGTGTGAGCATTATAACCTGTACATCGATGTGCACCACATATTTTCGAATCAATTCTTGTTCATGGTCATGTTATGAGTCGATATTATATGAATTTATTACAACAACCAGGTTATGCTGCCAAAGCAGTGCGACAACACAGTCGAATACGTTTAATTTTTCTTAAGCATAATATTCCTGCAGTAAAAGACAATGCATTTAGACTAATAACAGCATTAGTTGAAGCCGAATTTGCCAAGAAAAAAAGGGTGTGGGTGTGTGGGTGTGGGGTGTGGGTGTGGGTGGGTGGGTGTGGGTGTGGGTGAAGAGAAGATTAACACCCACACCCACACCATTCCGAGTCCAAAAAAATTTTATCGACCGGATCCGCATCGGGTTCGGGTAAAGCAAATTTTCATTAGTCGGGTCCGGGTCCAAAAATTGGTGGACCCGATGGGCTCTAATCTACACCCACATCTCACACACACATCCCACACCCACACCCTTACGACAGAAAGAGAACAAGGTTCAATCATGTATAGATAAATGTAAGAGTAGCATAATAATGAACACTATGTATCATTGATTGTACAAGAACACACTGAGAAAGTAAAGATATCATATAAGATAATATACCTATCGGCATAGATATGCTTAAGAGAAGCTTGTGTTATTAACAGAGACCGAATGTTGTTCTCAAAATCGAAAGTTGCAGTTTATTTCATTGGTCGTTAATGGTGCTGAAGTGGTCATTGGTGGAGCGTTCTCCCGAGGTTCGTCACCGAATAACTGCAGGCCTTCTTGGCTTATTATCTCTTCGAGTTGTGTTGGATTTGGATATTTTCCTGCCATGTCCTTGAGCTGCATTATGAGACGACATAGTGTTTCAGCTAGCTGTCGCTGAGAAGTATACTCGAAGGAATGTATGTCCGCATTCTTAAGTAAGCAAAACTCTAATGGTTCAAAAGCTAAGCGCTTCTTGTAGAAATCCATCTGTTCAGATTGGGGAAGAACACGGATGTGGGATGGTGTATCGATATTAGAGTAGTGAAGATACTCAATGATGATATGGATAGAGCCAGTTACATGTTCAGTTGTGCATGTTCTAGGATGAATCGCCGTATCTTTGTTTGCTTTTTTTCTACAACAATAATCACAAATACAACAGCAGCAATCTCGTATGTTTTGCCAAAGTGTGCGTTTCTCGGTCGATTGTGGAACATTCGAAGGTCTGATAATGTGTCTCTTAACTTCCTTGGACACGTTGATTGAAGCAAAGACAGAAATGATGTCTTCAATTGGAACAATCGTAATATTTTCTTTTTGTTTCTTGTTATATAAATTCGTTTCAAGTGATGGTGTAGCACGATGAATGCCTTTATCCTTAGCCCCCCCACGTACTCCACTCGATGGTATCATGCCATTGTCTGTATCTTGCCCAATTTTAGTCTGTGAAGAAGCCTCAGACCAAGTATGTATTGCAAGTACTGGACATGTGTATTCGCCGTCGATTGTACGTGCACCTACAGATCGGAGTTATTAGTAAGGTGATTTAAAACTCATAAGAAAGTTGGATCGGGCATAACAGTACATTCAACGAGCAACAATATCCAGATTCAAAAGCTTAGTATAAGTTAGAAAATATCATCCGTCATGATTGAAAGAATAAAACTTTACGAAAATTAAACGAAAAAGATGAAAACAAAGAAAACTCGTAGTATTCATACTTGTAATGAGAAATTGAATTACTATAAATAAGGATAATTGTATTGGTGTGCATATGAAAGAACAAATTATTTATGCACTACCTTTTGATACTTAAAGATTTCTGGAAAATATTCATCTTGACACAATTATAGGTAAAAAATTCATAATTTTCTATTAAAAAATGGTCATTTTACAATTATTTCAAGTGAGAAAAAAACACTTCAAGTCAACATTGATATCTGGAGTTCTCTCTCTATAGTATGCTTTCTAATAATTTGACCAAAATATGTTATTTGAAAGTAAAAGCGTATTTTTTTAATGAACGTAATATTTTTATAAACTGTTGCATGGTTTTTCTTTATCTTATGTAACTTATCAAGTAGTACCCATGTCGCTTCTTTTTTTCATCGGCTGTGACGCATTGAATGTAGTCAAACTTTTTATCACAACTAGGAACTCACCGAACCCGAACTCGAGTTCGGAATTTGGATCGAACGATTCAAGGCTCCTGTTTGGATTCACCTTGAAGTTTTTAATTTGATTCGATTTTAATTGACTACTACCTCAATATGAATGAGTAGCATCTAATTATATTTTATTGATTATAACCGATTTGACGAAATATATTCAAGAGGTAGAGGCATCTCAATTTCGTACAGAATGTTTGAAGAGAGGTTTTTTTTCATTTAAACTTGTAGTAAAAACAAATCCCTGTATGCCTATACTATTTTGTTCATATTAATTTACTATCATAATAATAAAATTTCTATAAGATCTGTTTGTTTATAGTGTATGCCGAATACTCTCATGTCTATTCGATACTTTTTTGAATAACTTTGATAGAAGTAAGATATCGACTTGCAGTGTTGATCATTTGAAAGAGATGATGGGGATTCATCCAGCTACACATTATAGTTTTTCCAATTGATTTGGCTGATGTTCGTTTAACGGTTTTCTAAATGTTGAAAAAGTAGTTATATCTATTAGAAATGAAACAGCACAAAATATTTTTTATGGAAATTGCCAGTAAATCATTTACAGCTTCGATTATGATTCCTATAACTTCGGAATAATTATATCTAAATTTGTGAATTTTGTACAATTTCTCAGATCATCCAGTGATGGTTTGATCGTATACCTGGCAATTCAGAATTTATTGTGAACACTTGATAAGAATTTTTTTGAAAGAGGTCAATTGGAAGTTTTCAGAACTCTTATCAGTAAATCTATAATATATGACTTGATGAATCTGCATTACCTCTTTCGAAAGATGAAACTGCAACTCTTTGTCTTGTTTTCATCAAAAATTACTCAAAAAATTTCAAATAGACATCAGTATAACCGGCGTATATCATAAAAAACACTGATTTTACTGAAACTTTCTAATTATGATACTAAAGGAATAATGATTGGATAGTGTTGAAATGTCTGGCTTTGTTGTTACTAGAACTCTATATAAAAAGAAAATTTACTTAGGTAATATATAAGAAATACAGATACTGTGGCCAATGCGATGAGGTATTTCACTATTCCTTAGGTTGAAAAAATTTCTGCGACTTAACTCTTTTTATCTTCAGAAAAGAAAAGCAAGTATAAGGTGAACGGGAAGCTTTAGAAAGCATTAAAGATGAAGCTATGAATACATTAAACGATTGATTATTCTCGCGAATAAAAGACCATCTCAAATAAATGAAATGAAAAGACATAAGAAAAGAAAGCCTTATCATGCGAAGATCAATCTTTTTAAATTAATTTTTAGTGTTTATTGAATCAGTCTAGCACTCAATTTCATTATAATATGTGAGCTTAGCATCAACAATATTTTACTTGTTGCCAGACCTAGTCGTAACTTTCCATTTATAAAATTCTTGATGAACAAGTAGTATGAAACGATAGACTATTTCAGGATGCATTCTTTCACAGGAAGTAAATAGTGAAAATGACTTGATGTCCCTTCAGAATTTACTCTGAAAAAGTCGTTATACTGTGTACATGAAAAACTTCTTATGTTTATCTGATCCAAGAAACGTAGTACACTTGTCCACGCATAATACGCTAAGAGATCTTTGATAAAACAATAACATATCACATATAAGTCTATTAAGTATTCATTGAAGTTTCCATTAACAGTGATTTTATTTTAAATTATTAATCACATAAAGACTTTCCAGAATTAAAGAGAACATAACCTCATCTAACAATGTTGAAGATTGTTTTGTAAATATCTTTCATGAGTCTGTAAATATATTTGTTTTCTCAATAAGATAAAAAGAATTTTTTTGGAAAAAAATCTAAAAGAATAAATCGAACGTAAATTCCAGTTGGTGATTTTCTATATGCACTGTCTATTCATAAAATAACTATTGTACAAAGAATTTAGCTTCGGATGCATAACTATGCTTGTGTTAGATTTGACTGAAAAAATTTTTATTTATGGTAATGAAATCTCAACACGAGCAACTGGCTTACATGAATTTGACAAAAGACTATATGTCTTTTTCTCATCATCTATTCAGTTATTTAGTAGTTAAAATGATGTCAGTGGAGAATTTTGTTCTAAAGAAACAATGAATTCTCTTAGAAACTTACTATAATATTATGTAACAGAGGTCCAAACAGGCCAACTTTTTGAAGGCCTGGCATGCCTGAGACAGGCTTACACCCATCCTAGCCTGTCTGCGCCTACTTTCTGATTTGCTCGGCCTGGCCTGCCTGTCGAGGTCTGTGTCTTTTTTTTCACGTCAATATCATAGTAACTGTGCAATAAATAAAAGCAGCAATCTTCATAAAAATTCCTGGTAGCCAATGCATTCAGTCTGCATGACTATAGTGAAAGTCTCTAATTGAAAAATACACGAAAATTTTCAGCTGTCCATTAAGCATAGGTGTCACATTTCTTTTTAGTTGAAAGCATGTGAAACTAAAAGTAGAACAAAAATTGTTCACCTTCAACGGCAATTCTAATCAACTAAAGTATAAAAAAATTATTTCCCATTCACTAAAAAAGTATCTTCTCTAAGGAACAGTCGGTTTCTAGTGAAAATCGCTCGACGAAAATTGTCATCATTCTGAATACGCAAATAACTTAGTTAAAGAGACAACTACAATACCTACCTGTAAAAGCTGTGGACACACTCTCATGTAAAAAATAAGTCATGCAAAAGTCAGAAGATTCATTTTATATGACTCAAATCATGGCTCTTTTATCGATTGCCTATTGGTAACGAAACAATTACAAAAAATAAGTTAGAGTTGATCTGTTATCGATTTCTAATCTATAAGAACTGTATGATGCTACTGGGGTTAGAATCAACTTTTGGCATCACTTCTTTTATAAGGACTGAACATACATCTTTCACAGCACTAGAAAATTTAATTTAATATATGCTTATAATTTTGTCACCGCTTAACAAAAGTTAAGGAATATTAAAACATTTTGTAGAAAGCTGGTGGCTCCGAAAATCTTAAATATTTTTCGTACAGCGTCTTGTTCTCATAGTTTTTAATAAAAAATTTTGTAGAAATTTTTAAGAGTGTCACGGTATATATTTTCTGACATGAATTTAGAAAAAAGTTAACAGCATAATATAAAAAGTAAAATTTCGCATGAAAAATCATTTATGCCTTTTGAATCTTCCAATCCTTAATGTTTTAAGGCCTTGCATAATTAAAGGTGAAAGTGATTCTGGCTGTCTGTATCCAACAGGAATACTTTCCTTTAGCCGAATTCGAAAACGCAATGTAGCACGGATGTGAAAATAGTTTCAATTTCGAACTCTATCCTTTTTCAGAGTTGATCATATTTCTAGGTATTGAAAATGTCACAGGTACCCGGGTATGTGGTCAATTTTTATAACCAGTTAAAAATTTACAAGCTGAATACTGATGATAGGTAGAGAGAATTAAAACACTGCTAATGTAGTCGTCATTTAAAAAATATCTACCCTTTTTCAAGAATATTTTGAATGAACTTCCTACAGTAGATCACAATGGCACTCAAAGTACCGGGATGAAGAGAGAAACAACATTCAATCAGTGGTAAATCTACAACAGAAAAAAAGAATTTAAGCTCAATTAAATTAACAAAAACCGAGAAACATGAGAAATGGATAACACTAACTACGGAAATTTGTGCTCACGATCTCTTCAAGATGGCAAGAGAGTTAATTTTCAATAAGTATCTTGAATAATCATTCTGCCATATTTGTTTGATTCATTATGCGTCAATGTGATTTTTTGAAAATGAATGAAGTTTGCATTTATTTGCTAACAACATCATCAAATCATCAGATGAAACTTCGATTTCGAGGAAAAGGTAGACAGGCCAGACGGCCTGTCATTTTCAAGCGGCCTGCCTGGCCTATTCTGGGGTCCGGTATGGCCTGCCTGTGACAGGCTCAGGTCTCAAAATCATAGCCTGCGCCTGTCACAGGCAGGCAGGTAGGCATCATGGCTTGTTCGGACCTCTGTTATGTAACGTTGATTGTATTGTTCTAAGGATAGTTATTACCAAAGACTGTCTCTCTCTTTTTTTTAACAAGATAATATCAATTTCTTTCTTCTTGTAAGTGTGAGACAAGAGATATTAACTAATTTATTTATGATTTAATGGGCAAAAGTGTGTTAAAACTAATAGAGTTTCTTGACGAGATCGACAGAAACGATGATCTATTTTTTAGTGAAATAATGCAGAAATCCACTTCACGCTTTTGAACATTAACACGGATTCGGAGAGTTAGATCAGATAATGGGTAGGGAGAAAAACTTTACCTCATATGCTGATGAATCCAACAATATGTTTCAATTTTTCACTAGACTCGCTAATGCTGAAACTGTTTTTATTTCTATTAACTATACGCGACTTTTTCTGAAAAAAAAGTAGAATTTGAATGTAATTTACACGGAGCAGTTAGATTAGAAACAAAGTAAAAGTAAATCAAATTTTATCCTTCTCGATTGTGATTCTTCTTCTAAGTGACTTAACGGTTCTTATGAAATTATAATGAGATTAGTGGATAGAGAGCTGTTCAACCTTTTTCGAAAAAAAAAGAACTTCTCTATAACCATTATAACTAGGTTGATGATTCATATTTGAAAACCCTCTTATAAAGCCGAATTTAGGACATCTGGTTTTATTTGACTGACTTGCAATGATGACAAGATATTTCTTGAATAGTAATCTCGAAGGAATTTCTTTGATCTAAAATATTTTGAATAAATAACATAAAAGAATTTAATCATATTGTATTTCTATGAAAAATGGCTGATATCCTTAAGAATAATACTTCCTGAAAGAGTCTTATTTCAGAAGATATCATTTTTCAAACATTATCGGTCATCAAGAATCAAGAAAACAATAATACAATTCTGAAAAGTTTATAATGGTAGAAATGGTAATGTTTCCATGTCGTCAAAATCGTGTAAGTTTTCACAATTAATCGCAATGATGAGAAAAAAATCGGCAATTAATTGCGATATCTCAAACACAAGGTTTTTAGCCATGTAAATAGAAATATAAATGGAATATATTATTTTCTTGGTATTGTACGTGTTTTTTTTGATCCTTTTTGTTAAAATATTTCCATCATGTCCATGCCAAAATTGTAGAGCGAAAATTCAAAATTAACATTTACTGATAGGCAGTTTTTAACTATTAAAAAAAATATAACCCTTGTTATTCTTCGACTTTTTTATTGTCTACATTATTTTGTTCTATTCAAAAAGGCGATTATAATTCTATATTTTTTGAGCAATGAAACGTATTTTTCCGCCATGTTTAATCGAAGTGTTTTTTCAAACGAGTTTAAGTGTTCTCTTATGAATGCCCATATCTTATGATAAGGTAAATAATTTTTTGAATATTTTATATTTATAAAAAGAATTGAGTAGTTTTTGCATAAATAGATTTTAAAAACACAATTTTTGTAAATTTACTTATTTAAATTGCGAACTATAGTATATTCGATTCATTTTGCATAACAAATTCATTCTATTTTTTAATATAAATTATAAAAAAATTATTTTTCTTTGTTTTTAAATAGTAGGAGAATCATATCTTTAATATTGATCAAATGTAAATTTTCGTACAGCTGAAGCACAAAATTTTTGTTTAATAGAAGCAGAAAACTCGCTAATGCGAGAAATATCTAAGTATAGTCTAATGGTATATTCTCTGCCTCGTAGCTACATGTTCGTCTGACCGAATCTAATTCATGGTAATAAGAGAAAATTAATTGAAATGTATTCAGTGAGAAAGAAAATATATTGATAGACGAAGCAAGTCTACGAAAATGTATTTTGTACTTAGTGAAAAAAGAAGTTCAAAACATGATAGACTTGATGGGAACTTTTTAAAGACTTAGTGCATCGTAGCGTGCTTTTCTTTACTGAAAAGGGCTTTATTTTGCATCTTTGAAAGCGCGTTTGACGTCTAGCGAAAATGTGCGAGCTGAAACAAAAAAGAATTTCAACACATATTTTCATCAAGTTTTCCCGGGCAGTCATAACTCTGGGTTCGAATTCTGTGTCCAGGCTCAATCATTGAAAATATTACTTGAGTAATCGCAATATTATCTCACAATTAATAGGAATAATAAATTGCGATTTAATCGGAGATTTTAATGACATGAGTTAACTTTTTTAATGTTTGATTCCTATGTAGTCGATCTAAGCAACTCAAAATCATTAGGAAATAGGGAATTTTCAAGATAGAAAACATCACTAGAACTTCTTCGAGATGTTTTGTGACCTGACTTTGTCTCTTTATTTAATTATCCGTCAAAACTATATCATCTATAAGATCTAGGTTCAGAAATTGTTTCGTCTAGTAAAATACTCGATAAAGCTGTTGATAGTTTGGCATAGCAAAGTTGGACATTGTTCAAAACACTTCGATGTTAGGGTCCATTAAAGAAGTATCGATTCTTGAGTCAGTAACCGTAACTTGTTTTTCTATTGGTATGGTTGCATGGTGAGTAAATTGACAGATTCAAGAAAATTAGTTGGAACTTTAGTATCAACGAATTATAGAATGGATGAAAGAATCTAGACAACTTGAGGTAAATTTTAGCTTTTGTTTGGCTAATTACTCTAATATGAAAAGATGCAACAGAGAAGGAAAGATGTATAATTTCTCTCTATGAATGGAGAGCTTTTGTTAAGAGTGAATCGATGATCTATGCAGCTAAAATAGAAGCGAATTCAAAATGTAGCTCTAAGACTATGACAAACTATCATAAAATCATAAGCCAAATCATCGATTTTAAAAGTTTACTTTCCTTTCGCGTCTATCATGTGAATAATTGCTGAAGTGGTTCTTTGGAAGCATGAGAAATCAATCTTAAATTTACCTAAGTTTCGGCTCAGAATACAGAATTTCTGGAGATAGTTCACTATTAGGATTTTTGTAGATTCTTAAACTTTAGATCAATTACTCAACTATTTGTGACTGGTCATTCTGGAGCTTGCAACCCTTTTGCTTTTGCATGATATCCGATTCTTCTTACTAGCTGACCAAAAATGACTGCAGCGAAAACTGAGCCCGAACTCGAATGTTCGGATTCGGTGCATGCCTAATCACAACTATGATCACTGCGTCATAAATCAATGCGCTTGCATAGCATTGCTTGTATTGCTCGGTATCTTATGACTACAAACACCTATTATAAGTAGTTCAATCATGTCTATAATTAGTCGTAAACTTGACTAAAGATAACACTTAGCTATGACGGGCCTTTATGAAAAGAAATCTCCGCAAGATATCTGTTCATAATTCATTCTACTACGATGTAAAGCAATAATACCTATAGTATCATTGTTAATTTTTCCGCTGTTTTATTTCTTTCGTTTTTAAAAAAATTTTTTTCACCTTCACTTTTTTAATTTTTAGGGTGACAAATGTTTTGATCTCCAAGTAATCAAAAAACCAAATCATGAAAGAAACAGGATAATTTTGATCACCAAATTTTACAACACGTGATGTTGCATCATATAAGCTACAAAAACTGAATGAGCTTTATCGACCATTGATTATCATCCATAACAACTAGTAATACAAAAAAAGGACATCCCTAAATAGTTATCACAACTTATGGTAAATAGATACGTAATAAAGGTTTTCAAGTATTCCTTGTCTGTTTCTTGTTTTATTTCTTTTTTCTCTGGATGTTGTACATTTTGAAGAAATAAATATGTTAGATGGATACTGGAAAATTTGGTGATCAAAAAAATATTTTTTGAGTGATCATTGTATCTAAAAATGTGTGGTGACCAAAACTATCTTTTTTCCGTCATGATTTGTTTTTATAATTGCTTGGTGATCAAAAATCCTTTTTTCCCAATTTTTTTTTATTCTTTTATTTAAAAATGTTTTTGTTTTACTTACAAGATTATTAAAGCTTCAATTGTTTTAGTTATTTTTTGTTTTGTAACATGTCTAAAAATTTTAGAAAATTTTCACTTTATTAAAAACCATTTCTTTTTTGATTATTTTTCTGATGCTTTTGTAATTTTTAATTTTCGTATTTAAAAATTTTTTTGGATTCTCAATAAAAATATTCATGAAATGAAAATCTGATTTATGGTGTGTCTTTTAACCATCATCATCAAGCGATCGGGGTTACGCCATGACCACGTTACGATCTGATCGTAATTGAATACATGGTTACTTCAAGTTGTGGTCAGAGATGGATTCATCATTCTGGATTGGCATTTAAATATGCTTCCTATCTTTGAAAGACTGCACTTTGTCCTTGTATCTTATCTCTGTCATTTTCTTAGTCCTTCATCGATCTCCTTTGTTCCTTGTCGTATAAGCTTATGCTCAATGTACAGCAGACACACTGGCTATATGTAGTGACTTTTAAACATCATAATTGGATAATGACAAGCTAATCAATTTAATTTGTCATCACATCGAAGTTAGCAAACAAAACAGAAGACGACCACCATGACTCATCCAAAGTGCTCGCGACGCTTGCCTGACCTAGTCTAAAATATCTCGCACCGTCGTCATGATTGGTCAATTTTTGAAAACATCATCGAATTGTTCCTACACATACCTGGGTAAAGTCTAGCAAACCCGAACGGAATTTCCTTTTTCTGGCTTTCTTGAACAGATGGAGGTACAGCTTCTTGTTTACCATAGTCCACTATTGAATTACGACGTCTCATGTTGTGATTATCCATTAGTACTGCAATCAAAGACAACATGCATTACATAGAGGGTGTGAGTGTGAGTGTGAGTATGAGTGTAGATATGGATGCGGATGATAGAAAAGCCATACTCACTCCATCTCTACACCCTTGATGGAGAATTCCATAGAATCTCGGACAATTTAGAGCAAGCTTGGAAATTTTGAAGAATCCTTGAATCCTAAAGAATCATACGGGACTCTTGAGATTCAGAGGAGTTCAAGGCTTAAGAAGTTGGTGGCTTTTCTTTTGGATAGACGAAAGTACGAATTATTACCGATAGAAACTTAATAATCTGTATAAATTTTACATGCTACGTTTTCGTACAATTGAAATCACAAATTGTTTCTTACGAGAACTACGCACTTCAACCCATCCGCCTCTCTACAAGCATCTAGAGAAACTATTTCGAGCATTCAATAAAAAAAAGTGTTGAATGAATGTCTGCCTAGACCAAGTAGTTCTGTTGATGACGTTTCGAATACTGCATCTAATCTTAGAAATTTTTCTAACAAAATGTTCATCAAAATTAAATCGTGAAATTCAATCATACCGAGTCAATTTTACAGATTGTTTCTTCCGAATTGCTGGCGTGTTGTGTGAATAAGAGGAGCGCGTTGTTTGTCAACTATTTTTTTTTCTAGCTCTCACATCATAGCAACATCTCACTCCCTTTTCGCTTTGTTTTTCTTTCATTTTGAATTCTTTTCATCTACAAACTCTCCGTTGATGGGATTCACATAACAACATTAAAACATAGAAGGTAAACAGCAAAAGACGATTGCTTGTAAATAAGAAAGAGGATTATATTTGGGAGTCTGGGTGTGGATGGCTGTGGCTATGTGAGTGCGGATGCTCAGTGTAGGTGTGCCTACGGGTTTGGATGTGGGTGTGGGTATAATTAGAAACACACGCCCATACACACACCTACACCCACACCCACTCACACCCACACTCACACCCATACCCACACCCACACCCACACCCACCTATACCCACATCCAAGATAGTGTCTTGCTAGCTTTTTATTGATTTTCTTTTATGAAATCATTCTGCTAACACACCCACATCCACACCCCATCTATCATCGAGGAATGATGAAGCTATGTGCAAATACTTATTCAATAATAGTTCTCTTTCTTCTTCCCATTTCTTTTTCTTTTCCTTTCTTTTATTTTTTTTCTTGCTTCTCGTTCTCTGTTTTTTCTCTTTTCTTTCGTGCTTTTCTTTCTCTTTTTTAACCGTTCAATGTATGGTATAGCTATAAGTTATAACCACAGTCTGGTGAAGGTAACATCGTTGTTGAAAGGTTACGAGAAGAAATAGAATTTGGCAATGAGCAGTATTTTCATTCACAATAAATTCGATATGTCCTTTTTACTCACTCGAAATCACTCCCTAGGGACACATCATAGGAAAAAAACTCTAAAGACAATCACAATTTCTCAGAGACGAAATTTTCTTCTTGGAAATGCCAGTTTTAGCCTTTGTTTAAGAATTCTGATCATGCATCTGACATAATGAAAAGTGTCTGTTGCTTAGAGAAAAGAAAAAGTTACTTTGATTAATTCTTTGCAAGAGAAAATCTGTTCTTGCACAACTTGTCCCTGGTTTGACCCATATATGTAAAAACGCATTGTAGAACACGCTTTTTTTGCTCTCTGCATGTGCAGAACGAGTATAAATAGGGTAAGACAAAGGTCTTTTTCATCGTATTTCTTGTTATTCTACTCGGAAGAAGTGATAAAGTTTGTTTTTTAGCAGTCTCTCTGCTACGTCAATTACCATTTCGTCTTACTATTAACAATACTTAGATGGCCACGTCTTCATTGATTTTTGCCTTGGTCAAAAATGATCATGCTAGTATAAAGCAAGTCTATCACAGTTGATTTTTGAATGTTATATTGAGTAATATTATTGATCTTGCAAATTGCAGAACTATGTCTTGGCTAAAGGTAGATTTGACGAACAGGAACGTTGGGCTAATGAATTTTGATGGAGACTCGCTGGACAAAGCGTTCCCGAAGAACTCATTGGTTATCCAGCCCTAGAAAAGTATGTAGCTGCCGAAGGAAAGAAATTACTTCGTTAAGATCGTGCTGAACATCAAGAAGTAACTCTTCTTTTGTTTTCTCACATTAATACGGGTCGACCAGATCTGAATTCACAGATCAGAACAAATGAGCGATGGTACTCTTAAGACAAATCAGATCTTTTGAAAACATCTGCTCAAACAGATCAGATTCCTCAGAAGAACTGTTGCAACAAATTAGATCTAGGCATGCTTTAAGGACTATCATATGGAATACCCATAAGTCCTTGAGGACTATTCTATGGTCGTTCTCATAAGCCGTCAACAACTATCCTAGGGACTAGCCATCACTTCTCAAGAGCTATTCTATGGATACTCCATGCAATAGCCTGGAGGACTTATGGTACCTCCATAGGATAGTCCTTCAAATAAGCCAAATCTTTTCAAAAAATCTGTTTGAATAGATCCCCAGATCAGAACTAGATCGGATCTTATCGACTTCTAGTCAATAGGCTCCGTTCATATAGAAATGAACTGATCATCATTTGTTTGAGCCATCTCTTCCGGCTCATTGAGCTGTGAGCTGTCATACATCTACTTAGGTACTGTAAACGTCATTTAATGGATAATGATAGTTGTCTATCGGATACTTAACTACTATCCTTTATTCATAGAAAACTGGCTCTTTATTCGTCCATCACTGAGCTCAATCGAACTCGACCCATGGAACTCGAGCTCGATTTGAACTCAACCTTTGAAGATCGAGCTCGAATTGCAGTCGAGTTTAGAGTTTGAGCTCGATCGAGTTCGAGCATATGAGGCTCGACTTCGATCGACTTCGAATACATAGGCTTGAATTCAAACCGAGCTCAATTCTATAAAGCTTGATATCAAAACTTGAAACTGACGAGGGAACCTTTTCAGCTGTCCAATCGCTTTTGAGTTCGAACTCAGTGTGAAAGATAGACCCAGTGAGGTATGAAAAGCCCCAAAAGGATAAGTGCCCATAGGCCTTCTGTCCAGAGTTATAGGCATTTTACTGGATTTTTAGCCTATGGCACAGTATATACCAAAAAATCGAATGACAATATTTCGAGCTGAGATTTTGTCCAAAGAT
>CAJNOP010001865.1:0-12088 GCA_905250075.1 Rotaria sp. Silwood1 | reverse complement strand
GTGGGTGTGGGTGTGGGTGTGGGGTGTGGGTGTGGGTGTGGGTGTGGATGTGAGTGTGGGTGTGGGTGTGTGTGTGAAAGTCTTCTTTACACTAATACTGATACACAATCCCACACCCACACCTCACACCCACACCCCACACCCACACACCCCACACCCCACACCCACACCCCACACCCCAACTTCCTTTAGATCAGCTGAGAAATGAGAACCGTGTGGCATTATAGCAGTATGTGAAAAAATGTGGTGAATGAAAGAATTATTTGATCAAGTGTAGAGTATACGTATAAAGATAAGTGTAACATAATGCTGTACAATAATTCATTATTCAGAGCAACAAATAAGACAAAAGCGAGGACTTCCATTCTCAATAACGATATATATTGAACTATAAAACTGTGTCTTTGCGTCCTCTATGCCAGTTAGTTCAATTTATGTTACATATTCATGAGAAACATGTATGTATGTCTGTATATATAATTCTTAGCACATAATGTGCCTGTAGAATATTGCAACAGAATGTTTAGTTCTATTGAACTATGTATCTCGATATAAAAACATCATTACAAAGTGAAAATAATCATGCGACTTCAATATGCCGAAAATTTAGAGATATTTTTAGAATTCAAGGATTATTTATTTGCTTCTCATATCTTGTATTTTTTATATTTATTTTTCCAATGAAGTTTTTTAAAACACATTTGTGAACTGCAATATACGTGATATTTCGTCGACTAAAGAATTCATTTAGTGGGATCTGTAATTTCTAGATACATCCTAAGTGATTATGTGATAATAATTGTTTTCAATTCAGAGTAATATTCTTTATTATAGAGCATCAGAAACTCGATGTCGCTTGATAATGATAAGAAAATGAGAAGCTAGCTGTTTGAATTTTTATATAGGAGTGTAGATTTGACATCCCTCTATCTAATGAGAATATCAAAATAAAAATACATTGTATTGGTATGCCATTTGTATGTCTTCTCAGAAAAGATTTCCACAAACGACAGTGTCCAAAACAATTTGGTCCGAAACAATATCGTGATAAAATATGTTCCCCAGTCTCCTCTTTCGATTGGTGAAAACCGCAGGTCGCTAGCTCTTGCCATTGTTGAATTATTCAATTGACACCAACCCCTCTTTAATTCTGGCGCGGACATTAGTACATGATTTTCTAATAACTTTTCGCATCATGTCCATCTATGTCTAGGCTTATTGAATTACGTTGAAACGAGCTTATCGGATCAATAGATTACGCAGAATTCATTAAAAGAAAATGTTGTAATAAATCTAAGGAACACATTATAATAATTAACTTGAGAAAACACCGAGGAGCCGCTCTGTGGAGCGATTGCACCGCCACCACTATTTGAAAGTTTAACTCATATTTTTCGCCACCGCCAGTGTGTTTTTAGGGACAATGAACATCTTTGATTTCTCTTGAAAAGTTATATTGACAGATAGAAAACATATGTACGAAGCTTAAGATTTTGTTGGTCTCAAATCTTCTTCTGATATACTATTATTGATTGAACAGTATTCCGCATATTTCTCATATTCCCTTGTTTAATAGTTCATGTTATAAGTCACTCTATAACATATAAGACGTCAACAAAATTTGATCTGATGACATGATACACATTGAAGAAGGGAGTGATGAAAACTGATAAGTGGTGATATGGGAAAGGAGAGATGGAAAAATAAAAAAGTGATTAGGTAATATGTAAATAGGAGGTTAGTTCATAAATATACACAAATTCCTCTTCCATATGTAGTAGCTTATTCATCAGATGCAAATAATGAATTTGGTGTTGAATGAATTGTAATGACACGTACAGTTGGAAAACCATTAAGAAGTTCATCAAAAACAAATGATACGTGGCCAAATTAATCTATTGATAAACAAAAATCAATAATAAATGAACTTGTTGAATATATAGCTCAATTTCATAATAGTATTTCACGTTCAAATCAAATTGGAAATTATAAAATGAATGGTGAAATAGGTGCTGATAGTAATAAAATGGGTCCATGAAATAATTATAAAGATTTTTATAATGATCATTTAAAACGTCAAATATCTTTTTTATTAAATGAAAATATATTTGAACCAGTTCGTGATGATATGATGAAATCAATAGAAGAATTTCAAAAATTAAATCTTCCATCATTTGATAATATGCCAAATGTATTTACACATAATGATCTTGGTGTTCAAAATTTAATTGTATCTGATGATAATAAAAAGAAAGGTATTATTGATTGGGAATGGGCTGGTTCATATCCAATTTGTGAAGAATATTTTCGTTCATATAAACCAATTATTTATGATGATTATTTAAAAAATTATCTTTAGCATCAACTTGAACAACATCAAATTTCAACTCCAAGAACAATTCAAAATTTTTCGATTTTACAAAAAATGTATGATTTTCTTCAATCAACTGCTTCTTGGTATCTTACTAATTTAGCTAATCCTCAACATCCAACTGTTCAAAAAGAATTATTTAAATATCGAGATAAACTTAAAATACTTGTTCAACAAATCAGGGAAGAATTAAAATAAGTTTTTTATTTTTACTTTGTTGTGTTGCTTTTTATATTTCTAACTTTATGCATTATTCAGCGATAGAATATCGGTTTTTTTTTCTTTTTGTTTTTTTTTGTTTTGTTTTTTATTTAAGAAATTCTCAAAAAATAATATTAAATTTGATTTATTTAGTCATTCGTCTTTCATTCTCTACTAAAGTAAATGTATGTGTCATTTATATCATCACAGAACAAGAAAAATCAACTGAGTCAGAGGTCGATCAGTGCAATATTATTATGCAAGAATATTAACAACCAGGGATCATACAGTCTACAATCATACTATTTTCTTTTTTATTGATCATTAGAACATTTTCAAACAATTCGACATAATATAACAAATTTTTTTATATTACTATTTTATATCTGAAAACAATAAATATGTCTTTCAAACAAATATATACATATATATATTTAATTAATTAATTATAGAAATATTTTATTATTTAATTTAATATCTAAATCAATCTTCCAATTGCTAAAGGTTAAGGTCTCAAACTGAAAATCGTTCGGCATTATGATTTTACAATAATCTCTAATATGCACACAAAAAGTCTCAATCAAATCCGTTATGTGATATATCGTACGAATCTATTATAGAGCATAACATAAAAGATTTGTTTGAGCAGCAAATATAGATTTTATGAAGAATTTTATATTTATATTATTGATATACAATCTGCAATAGATGCGTTATTAAATTCGTTTGTGTATGTCTTACAGATTAAGTGAATAAAACTTTTAAAAAATGGTATTTATACGTCACTATTCGGAAAGAAAGTGTTAATTATCAAACTTTGAATAATTATATTTGAATACAAATAAATTGTTCAAATGTTTTTTCTCTCTTGAATTTTTATTGAAGAAATGAAAAAGAAAAGGAAGTGAGACTTTATCTAATAAATATTCTTAAGAAATAATAAGAAAATGAAATATTTAGAAATTCATTTAAATAATTCGATCGATAATAAATCGAAATCTATTCAATTCTCTGACATATCCCATGGAGTAAAATATTCAAGGAAACGGACTGCGTAACGCGTTTCTGAGATTGCAGCATGCGTTTCGCGACGTTTTTTCAATATAGAACGCGTTTCACAGCATTCTTACTTCGATAGAATGCGTTTTGCTGCTGTCATTTTTTGAAATGATCTGAAACGCGTTTTTTCAAGATTGCGTTTCGAAGCGTTTCCGAAGTAAAATAATGTTGAACGCATTTCGGTCGATAGGTAACGCGTTCCAGAGACACAGATTCGGAGAAATATGAAACGCGTTTCCTTTTCAAAGGCATTTTGCATCGTTTTTTGTTTGAAATGATGCAAAATATATCCGTTTTGCATACAGAATCTTGCAGGAATTTATCTGTACAAAACGTACGAGTTAAGCAAAGTTAATTCTGGCCCTATGTTAGAAATTATAGGAAATGGAATTTGAACATTTTGTTCCTTGCACTGTTTCTCAACATCAAAATCATGACCCAAAC
This sequence comes from Rotaria sp. Silwood1, assembly GCA_905250075.1. NCBI lineage: Eukaryota > Metazoa > Rotifera > Eurotatoria > Philodinida > Philodinidae > Rotaria > Rotaria sp. Silwood1. Next base: position 8,013 of record CAJNOP010001865.1, on the reverse strand, counting down.
TTTCCAAACGCAAGATTAAAATCGAATTCTTCTAAATGTGTAGGCTGCTAGACTGTTATATAAGTCTGATTGATAGTTAGACTAATATTGAACATCAAAATGTAAGAAAAATATTGTTTTTTCCTTGAAAACTCATTTCACTAGGTTTTTATTGAAAGAAAACGTGTTTCGTAACGTTCAACCAAGCATTGTTTTAAATATTGAACAATTCGAAAAGATTTAGTAAAGACTAAAGCTAGTATAATGTGTACAACAACTTTGGTTGCTTATTTGTGAACAAAAGAATCTCGAGTTATTTATAATTTGAATAATTATTGATATGAATTCATATTTGGACTACTGGATAGTGACTGATGATACTGTGTACAATACTATTAAATATGAATTTAGTTCTTACTTTGTTAATGTAAGCGTGACTTATTAATAAAAAGAATATTCTTTGCATTTAGTGATACTTTTGGATAAAAGGATGACGAATTTACTTATACAAAAATCTATTAAATAAAGAAAACAATTTAAAAAATTTGTTTTTAAATTTCTTAAAATTTATATCTAAGATATTCAACTTGTTTAAACATTAAATACAATTTAAATTAATTAAAATCGTTTCAATTGGGTATTTAAATTTAAACTTGAACAAGTTCAAATAAAAAATATACCAAGAGTAGATCAAACTCGTTATTGGGTATAGGCACCAAGGAAATGATAATTTTTAATTTAATGGAATGGGATACTGAAAATCTAATTTAGTAAGTTTACGCAAGACTCTGAAAGACTATGGAATAAGCACTTATATCATTAGATTATTTTAGTTGAACGGTTTGTACACATGTCTTCTACTCTTATGTTCTCGTGTTCGAATCTATGTGTTGGCTTTATCAAAATTGATCTAAGTTATAGCTCTAAAGGTGTATGAAAAATGTAAGCGAGTAAAATAATTGTATCTGCAGCTCAAAGTGCATGAAGTAGTTGACGGTTTTCATTTTTTTCCATCTAGAATATACGACACCACAGTTAGAGAAACGCTACGAAACGTTTTTAGAAAAACGATCGTTTCACAGCGTTCGTATTAGCAGAGGTGAAATGCGTTAAACCGGTCAGCATTAACGCGTTTCGCAATTATGGAAAAATGCGTTTTGAGAACGCGTTTTTTTCGCAGAAATTTACGCCATGGGATATTTATAGAAATAAAATAGCAAGAGTAAACTATTATTCGTGGTTAACTTCAATTATTCGATTTTAATAAATTGTTCAAGCAACATTTTGTAAATTTAATCGTTAACTACAGTTATTATCAATAAGAATATTTATCTGAACAACAACAACAACAACAACAATAATTATATTTATATTAAATTTATTTGATAAAGATATTCTCTATATTAATTTATCTGATTTTACCTATTTATTAAATATGATTAATAAGATAACTAATATATCTATATTGAATGATATTGCTCTATTTAAGTTAATCGATTTTATTGTCTATTTTATTTTATCAAGAAGTTTTTTGTTTTGAACAAGAATTTTTTTTTCTTTGAAAATCTTCATATTAATAATAAAAAGTTTTTTATTAGTTCGATGAAAAGAAAAATTTTTTCTTTACTTATGTTTATACAATGTTTTTTCAACATTTTTATGTATCAATTAAAGTAAAATTTATTCTTTCCTATGATTATATTCTATTGATAAATTTTCCTTGTTTCATATTGAAAAACTAATAGATTTAATAATAATTAGTTATTCAAACATATTATTTATTTATTTCATTTTAAACAAATTAAAAATAAAAATATAAGAAACATATAACCAGCTATGTTAACAATTTCTATAGAATTTATTATTAGAAAATGATATTCAATATTAACAAATATATCAATATTTTCTTTCATTATTCAAATAAACGATTGATATATACATAACAAAAACCAAAAGATAAACCATTATTTTGACATATTTATATTAATGAAAATAATAAAATAAGCCTATTTCATATAGTAGTTATTGACAAATCGCCAACATTGATTGATAACATACATATACATAAACATATTATATAGTTTATATAAATAGAATATTTATTTAAATAATTATTTGGTTTCTTATTCAATATTCGTCGTCGATTAACATTAAAAATATCAATTTAGATCATACAACAAACAATTTTATGTGATCATCAATATAATATCCTCACTGCTTATTAAGATTAGTGAGATGTTTATTTTGAAAAATAATTTATGAAAAAAATTTCATCGTCGTAGTCAAAGACAATAACAATAAGTTAAGATATCTGATCTATGTTGATAATCAATAAGATCTCAAAAATGTACTACACTCTTTTTTTTTTTATTTTTTTTGTTCTTTCTTTTTACTCTATAGTTGTCAAATACAACAAGGAAGAATTTAACGCACTCTTTGCCCTTCAATTCTTTTTTGTTTTTTTGTTCTTGTCTAATATTTTATTGTTGAAATATTCTTTTACTCTCGTTTTACGTTCACATTCATAAGAGTTTGTTTTTAAATATAGTTGTATCGTCATCGTTTTATTATTATATTCGATAAAATATTTATTTTAATTAAGAAAATCGAACAATGATTGAAAACGTCACGTCTTCATCAACTTTCAAACGTACTGAAAATAAAACAAGAGTTCTTCGACGTTTTTTTAAAAAATTTCTTAATGATTGGTCATTTGATTTAGCATCAATGATTGCGTTTAATTTAATGGTTGCTCTTTTACCAATAGCTATAACACTTTTTGGTATATTAGGTCTCATTTTAAATGATCGTCCTCAAATTCAACAAGATCTGAAAGATAATATAATTCAATTATTTCCATCAGACAATACAACACAAGTTGCAATTAAACAAGTATGTTTATATTAAATTATGTTTAATTCAATATTTAACATTTTTTAAAATATTTATCGAATTAACCAAATTAGTCGAATAGATTTACTTTAGATTTATCGATATCGAAGATAAAATATAAACTAGAAACAAATAATTATAAAAAGAAAAAAAGAAACGTAAATATTATCTAAAATCGATAAGAATTATGTTTTAAATTTATTTATTAGAATAAAATTCAATTTATATATTCAACTATTCTATAATAAACAAGTTTTCAATAAATATTTCTCAACATGTTTTCATTTATTTTTATGTCGAAGAAATATTCACTTTGTTTTTTATCATCTGAGACATATCTAGGCTATTTGCTTTCTCCATGCAGTTTTTGTGCATTTTTAGACCTTTTTCAGCCAATGTTTTGTTAGAAAGCTACGATTTAGTTCAAAACTAATATCAGATTCGGAATCAACATTAAAAACTGAGTCGATTTATATATGGTGTGAATAATTCTGAGAAAAATTTTTTTTTGAAAAAATCCCTGTACTCCCCCTCAGGGATGGTCTTGTCAATAATGACAATTTTTTCGATAACTCAGCCATTTCTTGACGGATCCTTCTCATCTTCGAACTCGACCGAGACATTGATGAGACCAAACCGTGTAGAAAATTTCATCATGATCTGACTCTCCTTTCGAAAGTTATCGTGTATACGGCCGGACGGACATACTGACCGATTCTAGAGTGTACTCACTTTTTGAGTACACAAAAAGATAAAATTGAGTATAATAAATTTATAAGAGAGATAAGAGACTTTTGCCTTTTCTCTATAAATTTTTCTCATTAATCAAAATTGTTGATGAAAAATATTTAAATATTATTTAAAACTTTAAATTAGTGAATAGTTGAAAAGAAAATATAGAATTTCTATTTTAAAATTTTAAATATTATTTATAAATGTTATTAATTCAAGATAATATTAATATATTTAATTATTTTTAACATATATTATAATCATAGATTAATAAAACAAAATAAATTAATTTACTTTTTAAAAATCAATCATCTTTAATAGAATTCATTTAGAATAAATATTACAAATCGGAACATTTCATTATATCATATTATATTATAGAAGTAAATAATCATTTTAAAATATATCATATATTTTAAATAATAATTCTGATGAATTATTATCAAGAAAAATTGACTAGAACAATATATATATATGTCAGCGTCCATACTAAGATTATGTCCAATCTCAGATTGGACTGAAATAGTCAGGCGAATTTAAGATTGGACTAGCCCAATGTCAGACTGAAAGATAAGTACGGCGAATCTCGGATTAGCCTAGACCAATATCAGTATGAACCTAGACTATCTTCTAGTCGATGTCAAAAATGATGTTTGAAAGTGATGCACATATCAAAGAGATGACATTTAAGGCAGTGAAATAAGAAAATTTATTGAACAGAAATACTAGCGTGTAAGTGGAAGGAGGGGGAGGGGTGCTGGTGCGGGTTTGTGCGTGTGATGTAGGTGCGAATTTGAATCTGGATCTTAATATTCTCTCCAACGATCCGCACACACACACTCACACAAAGCCACTAACACCGAAGTACACACACCCACATCCTATTGATCACCATTACTAATGATCACATGATTTCCACTAACGATGACATCCGCAACTTTAGTCGATGTTTCGGGAGTCGATAGAACATTGCTCACAAATATGTTGGCAACCATTTTGATAAAACTGTAAAATGTCGAAGTCTGTATCGATGAATAGATAATAATACGAGATGAGTATTATGATATCATTTATATTTTATCCATAGAAACACATCCACTATATATGGGATGTATAGGATACTCGAAGTGGAAACATTCAGAGCGGGAGAGAGCAAAAAACAATCCCTTGAACATAACGATAAAGCAGAGAGAAAACACAATGAATGAACGGAAAAAGCCACATATAGAATAGAGAAAGAAAGGAAAATACTCAGTTGAAAATGAAAAGAAAAGACTGAGTGAAGAATGAAAAGGCGATACCAAACGAAGCGAGAGATATCCTCTCTATATCGTCATGAATTGACGAGATTCACAAATCATATTGACATGGGACTAGTCCAATCTTAAATTCGCCTGACTATTTCAGTCCAACCCGAGATTGAACGTATGTTTTATGCAGTGGCGTAGACAGGAATTTCTGAGCGATGGGCCATTTCCCAGCTAAATTATTTTCTAGATTGGGCAACAATGGGCAATTCAACATCACTTGGGCTATAGTTTTTGTATATTTATTAGTATCACAAACATTATGTTCCCTGAAGAGAATTAAAAAGGAACAGTCATAAGTTTTTCCGATCCCTTACCCAAAAAATCAAAAGTGAAGAGCAAAAAAAAACGTTTTTACCAATTTAATGGGCAATTACTATTGTCCGCAAAATTTATTGGGCAATAACTTTTGAACTATTGGGCAATTGCCCAATGGCCACCACCCTGGCTACGCCACTGGTTTTATGTTTTATCCAAGAATGGCCTGAAAATATGTACGTCCAATGTGTCATCCGAGTATAGACGCGTTTAATCTTGGATCTCACATTCGTCTAGGCCAATCTGAGATTGGACCTAATCTTAGTATGGACGCTGACATATATATATATTAGTTTCTCGTATTATCATGAAAATAATGATATGTTTATTTTAAAATAATAAAAGGAAATGTTCAGTTTAGTATTAAAAAAAAAGCAAATTTGTAAAATGGTAATAAATAGAATAATAATAATAATAAATGAAAATCTAATCAATTATATTGAATGTATGTGTTAGGTAGTTGATCTTGCATTTGATAAATTATCAAAAGATGCTGGAGTTATATTAGTTATTGGTATTTTATTTGCAATGATTAGTTCATCTCGTTTATTTGTTGCTATTGATAAAACTCTGGCTATTATTTATCGTTTACATGAACGTTCATTTCTACGTCAATATTTAATGGCAATTGCTCTTTTATTAGCATTCATTATGATATTTATATTAATGCTTGTTGCTAGTTCAGTACCATCTGCTTTAATGAATACAGTTAAAGGAGATGCCGCTCGTTTTGGTCTATTTATAGCTGGTATATTAATATCATTATCAATATCGTTTGGTCTTTTTCAAATGATTTATCGATTAACTCCAAATAAAAAGATGAGTTTAAAAAAAACATGGTGTGGAGCATTGATTGCTGCTATCATTTTAGAATTATTTATCATTTTATTTCCATTATATGTACGAAAATTTATAAGTAACTATGCCGGTAACACATTTTTATTTCAAATTTTATTTAAAAAATTCGTTTACTGTTTTTTACTTTTCTATCTTTCTTCATTTTTTCGAGGTCAAATTGGTTTTGCAGTCATTCTTATTATCTTTTTTTATTATTTTGCTATTATACTTATATTTGGTGCTCAAATAAATTCTTACTTTTTTGAAAATAATTCTCCATTGAGTGATACTCTTGGTACATATATTAGTCAAATATATCAAGAGCATCATGATGAAAACATTACTAATTCTTCATTTAATGAAAATAATAATCAACAAGATTTATCAACTAATAATGAACATAATCAAATAAATAATGTTCGATGGATAAACAAACTGTGGCCATTTAAAAGACGATATTCTATTGAACCACTAACACAATCAAATAATTCTACTTAGAATAAAACAAACTTTTATATTGCTTTGTTTTTATTCTGAATTATATCGTTTTAGTTTTTTTTAATATAAACAATATTTATTCATGCATTTCAACTTTTTTTTATTTTGCTTTTTTTCATTAAAATTTCTCTAATTAATCAAGTCGATTTCATAACATTTTTATATTATAAATAATCATTCAATATTTTAAAATTTATTTTTATTGAAAAAAAAATCATATTGAATTTGTTTCACTGACGACAAAGAAAGAAATTCTTCATTTAAATTATTCGATTATTCTTTTATATTAACCCTTTCGAGGCGATGCCGCCCACCGGTGGGCAACGCTATAGTTTAATGAGAAACTGTATAGAAAAGCACTTTTTTTTTGCTTTTTTTCTTACGCAGTAGGTTAAACATAAGATGTCATTTCTTCTGTCTTCAGTACTTTATTTGAATCCTTTATTTCATAGCATAATGCTTATCATTAAAACACTCAAGACAAAAAATTTTATCACAGTCAGAGCAGAAAATTTTTACTTTCTTTGCTGCCGCATTGCTCGCTTCTCTTGACTGTCGTGCTCTTCCCTTTGCATAGCAGCCAGTGCACCGTCTGCCAACATTGCGCGTAGATCCTTCCTTTTCTTCGAGCTTGTGATCAGCGAGTTTGCGCTTCGAATGACTTGTTGACTGTTGTCTCGGGCCAGGTTTCAGATCCTCGAATGGTGCACCAAGGAGTAAAAATCGCACCAGACTTTCACGAAACTGCAGCATGGTTATATGGCTTGTGTCATAATTTTCCTTATAAATCAAACAGGCATTAACTATTGCCGTTCGAAATAACAATTCAAATGCCACCTTTTCATACCATTTTACAGATCGTCGGAGGCATGTATAGTATGTTGAGAGCTGATCAGATAAATCTATACCTTGTTTTCCTTCATTGTAATCGAGAACAACTTGTGGCTTCATGATGTGTTCATTTAATTTACTGATTTTTCTCGTGTCCACCACAGTTACTGAATGCGATGGCTTTGTGAATATCATCAAGACATCTCTTTTATCTTTCCACTTGATCAATTTGATGCCATGTTTGCTCTGGAGCCCATAAGCTTCACCACGCTTGAGCTTTTTCTTAACAACTTCATGTTCTAATCCAGCACGATTACTTCTGAATGTTCCAATCAGATACGTATCGTTTTGTGATAGACGTTTTGCAAGAGAAATAGTTGTAAAGAAGTTGTCAGCTACTACATTTTGATAGCATCCCAATAGATTGTGGGTGTGGGTGGGTGTCGGTGTGGGTGTGAGTGTGAAAGTCTTCTTTACACTAATACTGATACACAATCCCACAACCACACCTCGCACCCCACACCCACACCCCACACCCACCCACACCCACACTCCACACCCACACCCACATCCACACACCCCACACCCACACCCCAACTTCCTTTAGATCAGCTGAGAA
>CAJNOP010001864.1:0-22863 GCA_905250075.1 Rotaria sp. Silwood1 | reverse complement strand
AAAAAAAAAAAAGATAATTTTTATTTAGCTGATATTTATGAAGCTATTTATCCATATGAAGCAACTGATCAAGGTGATTTATCATTTAATGCTCGCGATCGTATTATTGTATTAAAACGTGAAGGTGATTGGTGGACAGGAAAAATTGGTGATCGTATAGGAACATTTCCAAATAATTATGTTCAAAAAGTTGAAACTGTAAATAATCAAAGAAAAAAAAAAAACTATTTGATTTTATTATTTTCTCTTCTATTTTTTAAAGCCATTACTTGAGACAGCTATTGCAATAGCACCTTTTCAAACAAAAGATGAAGGTCGTTTATCCTTTGATGTAGGTCAATTAATTTATATAAGAAAAAAAGGTGATAAAGGATGGTATCAAGGAGAAATTCGAGTAAGTCAAATAAATTTTTGTTTGTTTTTTACAACTTCTTATTCTTTTTCATATGAAGCTTTCTGATCAACCAATACATGTTGGTTGGTTTCCGGCAAATTGCGTACAAATACAAACACTTTCTACACCTGCACCTGCACCATCAACGGCTTTGTATCAAAATGCATCAGGTATTAAATGGAAAACAACATTATGTATAGAATACTCTAAATAGTTCTAATGAGAGGTGTTCTATTGAACTAAAGGCTTTCTGATCAAAGTTATAGACATTTAACTAAAATTTTAGTCTTTGGTTTGGCATACATCAACAAATAGAATGAACAATACTTTTTATATGAGATTTTGTCTATGGACAGATTCTTTTGTCAGTTGAATGGTCTAAAATTTCAGTTCGAAAGAGTTTTTACTCCCTAAGATACTACAGTCTCAAAATTCGGTTTTGGAACTCTAATGTCTAAGGAAGGAATTATTCTTTTAAGGAGATACTTTTATGGTATTCTACTGACAAATAGATCAGCCGATGGAAAAGATTTCAAGTCCAAACACTATCATTTGGGATGTTAGTAAAGACAATGTCAGAGTCTGAAACTCTAGTAGAATGTCTATAGTGTTGGACAGAAGACTTCAAGAGACTTATTCTTTTGAAATTTTTTTATATCATGTCAAGTATCTACCTTACACACAGAGTTCGGATTCAAAAGTGACTAATCAGTTGAAAACGGTTCCTTATTAGAAAATTCTTAGAGAGTTTGAACTGATGAGCCTTTCTTCAAAGATTATAACTACTTTATTGATAGTTGTACTTAAGTAAATATAGATAGAGTTTATCTGTATTTGTAAACACTCGCTTTTAGAATCGTTCTTTCTGAGCTAACTATTTCTGCCAAGAAAAATGAAATTGTCTTTTTAACTTGACTATATTCTATTTCGAAAATACTCAAAATAAGATTCAATATAGAAGTCTTCGTTAAAATGTTGCTGATTTTCAGCTGACTATTAATTAATAAATAATTAGCGACTACCATAAGAGAGCAAAACCCAAGAAACTTCAGTTTAGAGACTACGAAACAAACTGTACAGTGAAATTTTTAGCAAGATCGGACTCCAAAAAAAAAAATCAGTTTTATAGAAATTTTTACCGTTAGGACTTGATTTGTGAACTTCCTATTGAGTTATAAGAGCATTTTTTTTTCTCGTAGTTCATCGTATCACTAACGAAAGTAAATTGATTGTTTTTTTAAATTCTAGACGTATTCAGAATAAATTTTGTAACTTTAGAAATTCTCCATATAGTCTATTATTTATTTTTATCTCAATTAAAACTAAAATCCTAATAAATAATTATACAAAATATTCTATTTAGAATTACCTCGATATATTGCTCTTTTTGCATATGATGCTCAACAAGATGATGAATTAAGTTTTCCAGCTGATGCAATTTTAGAAATATTAGAGCAAGCAGATCATAATGGTTGGTTTAAAGCTCGATATGGTAATAAAATTGGTTTGATTCCATCAACGTATGTAAAACCAATCGATGAACATACAACATGTAAGTGTTTTAAATAAATGATTATAATAATAATCTGCTTGGGGCACTAATAATTATAAATAAAAAAAACATAATTTTCATAGTAAATTAACATATAAATAGATTAAGGGTGCGCGGAAAGCGATGTATGTGGATTTTTTTAACTTTTCTTAGATAGACTAACAAAAAGAGAAATCACAAACAAAATGAGAAAAAAAAAACGAAACAAAAGCTTTTTTTTTTTATTTTGTTTTTCACTATATATATGTTTTTCTTTTTTTTTTTGTTTTGGTTAATTCATTTTTGTCCATATTCTAGGACAATGATAATCGTCATTTCAAAACATGATACTCGCGCGTGTCAAAAGCAGGAAGATGATGATGGTGTCCAAATGCATATATATATATACATAAGCGAGCACAGACGATTATTATTTATTTTAAAATTCCCAATAATCCTATTTTTTATATAATATGTTTTTAATCGTCATCATCTTTGATTACGCGAGCATTTTGTAAAAAAAAATAAAATCCACATACATTCGCATTATACTACTTATTTTCTTCTACTTTTCTTTTTTTTGCGTTTGTTTTATCTGAGTGACAGTTACTGTTCTTATTTCATTCTTATCAATCTATGTATGTATCTATGTGCTCGATTCTTTTCTGCGATAAACTATTTAAGAAAAAAAAAAAAAAAAAAAGACGGTTTATAATGTGTATGCACTATGCAATAAACATGTATGTGTTTGTGTTTATTGTTTCTTTTCTTTTCTTTTTCTACGCTTTGGTTCTATCTTTATCTTTAATTTGTGAATCCTGGTGATGTTGATGAACTAAACTTGTGTTGTTATCAATCTAATCATCAATCACTATTTTTCTATAATTACACATTAAGGTGATTTGACTGTTTTTTTTTTTATTATTCTTCTGTATAGCCGTGTCTCTCTACCTTTTTCTGTATCGCTATCTCATATATGCAAAAGAATATGAAATATAATTATACATATATACATATTGATGTGTGCTTGGTTGAAAATTAACAAAAAAAAAAATCCATTTTTTAATTTCCATATTGTATGAGTAGAAAGAAGAAAATGTTCGAAAAAGTGTTCACTACTACTTGCTGTTGCTTTCCAATACTAACATCAGCTACAGCACCAGCCAAATACAAATGCCATGCACATTATAAACAAAAAACATCATCTTTTATTATATCTTATCGTAAGTTTAGAATTAATGATCAAAATAAAACAACACAAAATAATGACAAATACAATGATCATGATAATGGCTGCATGCAGAAAATAAAAAGCAGTTATTCAACGACTAATAAATGCGCGTGTGTTTGTTTACTATTCTTAGTACTTCTTTGTTTTTTTGTCCTATCAAAAATCTGACAAAATTTTAGTGCATGTTGATAAGCATGGCTGATTATTTTCTTAAAAATTGCTCCTCTCTCCCACTTTTCGTTCAACAAAGGAAACAAAAAAAAAAAAATCTTAATGTTATAATAAATTTTTTTCCAGCTTCATCTACACAAATTCGTCTTCTTCCATCTATTCCTACTACAGTTAATTCATCTCAACAGCTAATTATTAAAGATTCGATAACAAAAACAAAGTCAAATGATGATGATACATCATCATCATCATCACCTTTTATTGATAGTAGATCATCACAAAATTTACCAACTAATCCATTAAGAATATCTGCTATTCGAGAATTAATCGAAACAGAACAACGTTATGTTGATGATTTATTAATGGTTACTAATCAATTTATTAAACCATTACATGATGCACGAATTTTAAATGATTATGAAATCGAACAACTATTTATTAATTGGTATAGTTTAATTAATCTAAATAGTAATCTTCTAAAAGCATTACACGAACAAGTAGATTATAAAGAAGATATTTCTTCAACAGAAAATGATGTGATTATGCGAGGACCCCGATCAGTATCTATGTCAAACATTGCATTAGCTGCTCAGGTCAGTATATATAAATAACAGTTTTCGTTTAAATCTAATTCCTATGAAATTAACATATGAGAAATAACGACACTACCTTTTTGTAGTCTAACAAGAAAACTTCTTATGAGATTCAAAGTGAATGATAATCATCAATAGTCCGTTGCGATATAATATGTATTATACCCGGGAATATTCGCCGATAGGAACAAAAAAACTATCGTCATACCGATAATTTACTGCTGTTTGTTGTCAGTACTCATAAGTATTGAAGTATATCGACTTTAGTGCGAACAAATATACAACTTATGTCTTCTAACTGGTGAATAACTTGCGATTTGATATTAGACATTGACAATTGCTCAAATGCTAGACAGAAGACATGGTTTCTATTTGACTTGACACAGACTTCAATTCGCTGATATACGATTCAATCACATACGGATGAAAGTGGCATGTAAAAAAATGAAGACTTATCCCATAGAATGGCTTCGTAGATAATCTCACTGGTAAACAGTAATTGATTATTGACAATTGACATTCTGAATCAATCGAAATGCTACAGAAAAACGAAAACTGAAACAGAGAGAAACTTCAAAATAAGAAAAAAATGATAGAGGATTTTAAGAAATTCATATCTAATATTTCTTGTTTTTGAATAGATTATTAGTTATTTTCTAGACCTTTCTGAGCTATTTCTTGATAACTCTAAAGAAATTTTTTTGTCGATTTTATTATTCAGCATTGCTATCAATTTTACACTGTGATTAATTGTCGTTCGACCAATTATCATAGATCTATGCTTACGAATAGGTATCTGTGAGTTCAAGAAAATCTTCCCAATATTCAACTATAGAGATTATTGATGAAAAGTTATAAGTGTTTTAATAGTTTTATTTATACAGAGCAAGCTATTTCTAAAAAGATATTGAAAATAAAGTATATTGACTAGATGTTTATCCTATAGATAAATTTACGTCATAGTTCTTACACCATCTTGCAGTCAAATCTTAGATAGAAAGTTATAGATTTGCATTCTTCGATAGGTTTTTCAATTCTCAAAGAGGTATTTCTGTAGCCATAATATCAAAATAAATAATTTATAATAGTTGCAAATATCCGTTCATAAGACAAAAAAAAGTTTTACCAAGATCATCTTTGTTGTATGCCTGAACTATAAATAAATTACATCAAATTGTGATTATTCAGATGGATATAGTCGTATTCTAATTGATTTCAAAAGTTTAAATTTTTCATGATTTATGCTATATTGATAAGAACTCAATAGAAAATAATTTTATTTTTCAAATTCAATGATAATACGTTGATAAAAATCATCACTTAAAAGTATTTCACTTAATTCATATGTTCCTAACAATTGAATTAACTCTATATTCATTCGAATTCAATCCAGTAGACTTTAATCGATTAAATTATAACTTATGACTAAAAATTGTTCTTTAAAACATATAGAATTTCAATTGAAATATGTATTCGGATTTCTGATAAAAGAAAATATGAATTATTTTCTTTCTCATTTTAGTTATCTTCAAAAAGTATTATCGATAATCGTCATCGTTCATTTACTCCTGATGTTTCTCAGTCTCCATCTATTCGTCGATTAAAACAACGTAGTGGAATTCATCGTCGTTCACCATCAACTAGTAATATAGTAGTTAAACCAAATACTGAACATATGAATGATAATATTGTTCCTCCATCTCCTCTATTATCACCAGGATCAATGACAATAACAGAATCAACAAAAATAGGTGAAATACTTTGTTCTCATTTACCAAATATGGCAAATGATTATTTTCAATATTGTAATTCTCGTTCTCAAGCAAATAAATCTTTACAATTAAAAATTGATTCCAATGAACATATTCGTTCATATATAAAAATTTTTCAAGATAAAACCGGTGGTTTATCATTACATGGTTTTTTAACAAAACCAATTCAACGTGTTACACGTTATCCATTATTAATTGAAAAAATTCTTAAACATACATTAATAAATCATTCAGATTATGAATCATTAAAACAAGCACTTGATTGTGCACGTCAATTAAATGAAAGAATTAATAAACAAATAAGTGAACAAGAAAGTAGTTCACGTTTAGAATGGTTACAACAACATTTAATACTTGGTAGTGATGAAAATTCTTCTGATGGATATTTATTAGATGAATTAATAAAATTCAATTCATTAAATAAATATAATCTACAAAGAAAATTACTATTACATGGTTTAATAATGAAGGTTAGATATAGACAAAAAACAAAATGACATTTGTTTTCATATATCAATGGCATATTAAAAGTAGCTGCAGAGTTATTTTTATTTCCTATAACAAAGAACCTATAGAAACTATGTCTATCTGTATGACTTTATAGTAAAAACAATCTTTTTCATGTCTCAGATATTTGATTATTCTTTAACTGTATTATAATAATGAATTTTGATGACAGCTGTTTGTTATGAAATGTGACCATCACAGTAGATCATATTTTATCTTCGATGTGTCTCCTCTAATGCTTCTCTCATAACAGAAGACCTAAGACCAGACCATCATTTCCTTAGAGTCTGCTCTAATCCTATTCACATCGTAACGATATTATTTGCTTATCTTTATTTCGGGATCTTTTGATTCGAAATAAGAACATCAAATCTGCCATTACATACGAATGGCGTAGAAGGAATTCTTTTGTCATAGCTGTAACTTAAGATAACAGTGACAAACTACTCTCTTCACGAACTATGCCTGTACAAAGTTCCAAGTTGCAATTTGAAAATCAGTTTTCTTGATGTTCCGAAGAAGGACTACGGTATTTATTTAAAAACTACTGTTTATGTACATGAAATCGATTCAAAAGTGTTTTATAAGTTGAGGAAAATTTTTCGTTAATCAAACAAAATCTAAGCAATTAGAGAAATTCCAAATCGCTGCATCATGCTGAATCAGTTTATGTAGTCTTGTTTTATTCTACTGCTAAGACTTTTTGTGTACCCTAATGTTTATAAACAACCATGCCTTCGAACAGACGAGAAAAATGAAGAGAATACACATTGAAGACGAGATTTGATTAAATATCACCATTGCATATCATGATAGTGAGCTCTCATCGAAATTTTGTTATTATAATACTAGTTAAACTTTTTTTTGTCATGAGAATATTTCAGACACTACTTTTAGTATACTCTAAAATAATTTTTTTTTGTTTTTTGTTTCGATTGTTTAGGTACCTAGTGGAAAAGAATTATTAGCATTTTTATTTAATGATTTTCTTCTATTTTCAACTATAAAATCATCATCAACTAATTGGCAAACACAATTATTTGAACAAAAATCAACTTTACAATTAAAACTTTATCGTTTGGTTTGATTAAATTCATTAGAGTTGTTTTATTTTGTATTTTTATGAGTTTTTTTTTTTTTGTTTTGTTTTTCTTAGCCATTATTTTTAACTGATATTATCATTGCTAATGAATCACTTAATGATCAATTAACGTTTTCTATTACATCGAAAATTCATGAGAAACCATTAGTATTAAAAACACAACAGACGAATGTTCGGTATGTTTGAAAATGGGAATTATTACATTTCATACGTAAGTTGTTTAGTACTCTATGGGTAAGATCAATCAATAACGCTGTTGAAGAATGTCAAGCAGCAGAAAAATCAATTCTAGCTGATAAAGCAATGTTTACAATTACAGGTAAAAAAAAACTAAAGATAGATGATCTTGGAATAAATCATTCTTGCATACTTAAAAGTTTCCTTTTTTTTTTTTTGACTTTCTATTCAACATAACATTTAGTCGTAATTATAAAACTTTGAAAGAAAAGAAAAACTGTGTGTTCATAGTCTTAATAATATCGAGTAGTTCTACAAACTGATCATATAGATTTTATTTCGATTTTTTTTTCGTAACAGTAACTATCATAAAGAATTCGAATAGTGATTTCTATAAACAAAAAACAAAAGGTGATTAGAAGGTTTTGACTATAGAACGAGATATATTTAGACGTGTAGA
The DNA here is from genome assembly GCA_905250075.1 of Rotaria sp. Silwood1. Lineage (NCBI taxonomy): Eukaryota > Metazoa > Rotifera > Eurotatoria > Philodinida > Philodinidae > Rotaria > Rotaria sp. Silwood1. The sequence goes on along the minus strand of CAJNOP010001864.1, from coordinate 14,925 downwards.
CAAAGACTTTCTCTGTCTAGCAGTATGTGTATTATTAAGTTCTATTACGTACTATCGACATGCCAATAATTGTAGTCGAAAGTTATCGAAAAGTTTATAGTTGTATTTGTTTTCAATAAAGATTTGACGAGAATAGAACTAAAATTCACTTTTTCTGTACTCAGACCTTGAAAACAAAAGTTTCTTTGATCGAACTATACTGTCTTGAAATCGGTGTCGTTCAATCAAAAAATGTCGAGAAGTTCTCAGAAATATCTGATTTTCTAGGAAATTCGTTGTTCTATCAACCTGTATAATAAAAAAAGAAACTTTTCTTTTTCCGTTGTGAATTTTGAAAAATTTGGTTTGGAGAATACTGTGATGATTGCAACAATATTATATTTACGCGATCTAGGTGCTGAAAAACTATTTGTTTTTTTGAACTCTAGAATCCTTATCTTTAAGAATCTAATAATAGTTTTCTCTGCTTGAATCACTATTTGAAATTTTTCTAATTCTCACATTAATAGAAAAAAATTTGTACATAATCCTTGTCGAACATTTTTGATAGTCACTGTATATAAACTAATCCATTTTTCGATTCATCCATCGAAGAATTTATAAATACTTTTAACATTAAGAATAGGATATCTAAACTATCAAGTATAATAGTGTAACGTTATTGATAAAAAAACAAACTCATAGATTTATTCCTGATATCAAGAATACGATTATAAGTCATATCGTACATTTTTCATCATTTTCTTTGGAAAGTTTAAAATATACTGTTTCGTTCTATATAATTCTAGATTATTTATATCGATTGCAAATATTACTCATATTTTGTTTTTTCTTTTTAAAGACAATAAACGTAATTTAAAAGCAGCCGCTGCACGTCTTCTTCTTGTTGTACAAGAAGCTCAAGATTTAATGCCATCAAGTACAACACTTGAACGACATCGTTCGTATTATTTTTCTTATCAACACTTTGGAATAGTTTTCTTTTTTTTAAAGGTTCTGTTGATCCCTATTGTGAAATAACTGTCTGTTCATTAACATTAAAAACACCATTTATTAAACGAACAGTTAATCCAAAATGGAATGCACCTATGCAATTTCTTTTATATAATCTTAACGAAGATATTATTTATATCAATATATTTGATAATGAATATTTTTCACCCAATGGTTTAAAAATTCTAATTAATTTTATAGATTAAAAAAAAAAACGAAAGTTGTTTTTGTTTTTCTATTTAGAAAGTCTCGGTTATACATCTGTACATCTTATTGATATCCTTCCGTGTCCACTTGATACATTCCTAACTAAACCTTCACTTCCATTTACTCAAAAAGTTTATCTTAACAATGGATCATCAGTTATTATTAAATGTGTTGTTCAAATTTTAACAACATCAAATTAGAAAATTCGACGTTAATTGTACATTATTATTTATTTTTCATTTCTTATTTTTTTTAAGTATTTGTGCAATTAAAGTTTTCTTTTTATATGCCTATGCGTCTATGTGAAAACATGTTATTCAAACAGTGATTCTTTTTTGATTTCCGCTCGACAAAACAACAATCTCACCCAACCTCAAATCTGAATTAAACTATTGCACAAATGCTTGCATTTTAATATTAAAGAGGCCGGTGGTTTTGTTATTAATTAACAAAAAATATCAAATAACTTGTCAAATTTAAATCGCCAAAAACACATATGTGTCGTTGGCAGTAGGTTTTATTCTTTATCTGTATATTTATCCAATAACTATTTAAGTAATGCTTAGAATTCTTACGTATTTTTCTGTCATATTACATATGTGTGTATGGCCTTGTTATTTTCTTCTGTGCTCTCTTTTTCTATCATTATTATTAAAACACAACGAGCTACATGCTTTTTTTTTACTCAGCTAATGCAACAATGATTCCAAAAATTTTCTTCTATCTATTGTAAACGAAAGAATTTTCTATAGAATCTTTTCTATTATTTTAATCACTAGAATAATTTATTCGAATCATTTCTTGTTATAGATGAAAAAATGTCAATTTAGATATTCTTCAGTGATCAGATTTTGTAATGGCATGCACTAGTTTCTTTTGATACATTATGTAATATGTTGCTATAAATCGGCACGCTCTTGTCATTGTACCATATATTTAATCAAAATTAATCATTTACTTCTTAGTAAATTGTAATAAGTAACTTTCATGAAGACTGCATATCTTGAAGTCTGTTGAGCTTCAACACTTTCTTCTTTTATTCCTAGCTTCGTTGACATGATATATATATAAGGACAAATCAGTTCCTACGTCCGACGTACTCTCCGGTTAAGTTGCTTATTATTGATTACTGAGAGGTACATGATTCTCATCAGATACATGTTGTAACGATGAGAATACTTGGACTAGTGACACATCGGCCTTCCAGAGCAACATCTTTGTTAAAAAAAATGCAACCTTATGATCTATCTAAGTCGTTCCATCACTTTGTACAAGTTAAGAAGAACAAGAAAAGAATATGATACAATGATTATAGGCGCGATGGTAACAGCACTACTGATAAAAGCATATATCTCTAGGAATATATACCATCTATTTCCTATGAATAATGCTGTAATTAGTTTCGCTGTTTCACAATATCAATTATCAATGAATAATATTGTTACTCAGAAAAGACTAAACTGTTTTCTGTTTGATGCAAAAATGAAATGCATGTGAGCAATGTAAATAAAAGAATCTTTGATTTGTTTGTTTAGTTATTGGTGTGCGACTTTATAGGTTAAGATCACTCGTATCTTTGCGACGGATCATGTCGATACTGCAGTAATATTGACTTTGGTTCATTTCTGTTTTTTTTTTCGAAAAACAGGAATCCTATACTAAATAAAAAAGAATAACGAACTTTTTCATGAAGAATAAATCTTTAATATCGAGCATAAGACAATATATCGATCGGTGACAAAAATAGTTATCTCCATGTCATGAATGGTTTAACTATGAAATAGAACCAACTCTTTTAAGCATCATTCACGAAGTACTAGCAAAAATAAGTAATATCATAGAAATACTGTTTTGGTTAACAAGAACTGTGGCTAACAATATGTAAGGAATTGTTATGACGTGAATATAATAATGATGGAAATACAAGTACTGTATTACATATCAGAATGAAAGTTACAATAATAATCATGCACAGTTTCATACGTGTGATAGATAATACAGATAGTGAAGTTCTTTTGTAAAGTACAACATCAATAAGTATATTTAGGTTCCCAATAATCATCATTATACTTAAATAAGAATGAAAATAAATGATTAATACTAAAATTAATACTGACCGTTTTAACATTGTTAATAAACTATGTGTAACTAATGACACTCAATTACATACTATTATTGATGTAGTATTAAAGATAAAATTTGTGAAAGTAATCAACCACTAATCAGTTGTAAGTCAGAGAGAACTTTATCTTATCATGTATATACAATCAACTGGATTGTTGCGAGAGAGGGATACATATAAGGGGCGTTTCAAAAGTTTTGTAAAAATTTTGGAATTCATTATTCTCGCGTTCAACAAAGGCAAAATTTTTGAAACTTTGACAGATTATCATACATATCAAGTACTATATAATGACAAAATTTGAGATCTATAGCTTTCACTATGGGTAAGAACTCATGACAAGATTGTCATGTACTAATTTTTCAACTTACCTGATCATCTTGATTATTATTAAAAATATACAAATAATGGAAATGAAAAGAAACACAAAATAATAGGTATTGATGTTCGTGTGATTTATTAACGTCTTGATGTATCACCATATTTAATTACGCTAATATTCTATCCGTCATTTATTGACATAATGAAACACTACTTTTATTACATTCCTGTTCGATGGTTGTTTTCCAAAATGTTCAATATCAGTATTCTTGCTATTGCTATTTCTCTTTTAACGCTGTTGAGGAAGTTCTAATCCGTCGCATTTAATCGAAAACTTGTGCTACTAATTAGCCAACCTTTGATCTACGGAAAAAAGTTTGGAGTGCATTAAAAGAGATATACAATAGCAAGAATATTGACATTGAACAGGAATGTAATACATGTAGTGTTTCATTCTGTCAATAAATGACGGATAGAATATTAGCGTAATTAAATACAGTGATACATCAAGGCATTACTAAATAATACGAACATCAATACCTATTATTGTGTGTTTCTTTTCATGTCCATTATTTGTATTTTTTTAATAATAATCAAGATGACCAGATAAATTGAAAAATTAGTACATGACAATCTTATCCTTGGTTCTCACTCATAGTGAATGCTATAGATTATGTAGTACTTGATATGTATGATAATCTGTCAAAGTTTCAAGAAGTTTGCTTTTGTTGAACGCGAAAATGATGAATTCTAAAATTGTTACAGAACTTCGGGAAGATCCATTATATACTCCTATTCTTTTTTTTGCTTCATCAGCCAATAGGTTCAGAATCTTTAAATGTGCGCTATTTATCAAAGTTCGAGTGGAAGTCAGGAAAAATATTTAATCTGAAGATGTATGGATACAGAGATATTAGTGATGCAGATATCTCTGATAGATGCACTTCTTTGTAGTTGATGGACTGTTGACTCGTACCTTCATATAGCTGTTGATATCTTCAGCATTTTCGATTTTTCGAATTTTTCACACTGCTATTCTGGCGGTGTTCTCAATTAAGAATTTATTAACAGAATCAAGGAAACAGCAAGAGAAACCTTTTAGAAATCATCATCTTGCTTGTAATTTAAAATGAATTTGATGACAAGAAATTATTTCTCAAACAAATACAGTAATTTTAAATCCGGCAAATAAATTTTGAACAATTAAGTCAATCCATATCAAGGTGCCATTATATCAGTAGTTATCTCGTTCATGCATCTCACTTTCACGCTTCGGATCTATTTATTGAAATTGCTGGAATAACATTACACAGTGAGCAGTACAAAAAATTAATTATACTGATACACATTTTGTACATTCTAAAAAAAATAGTATATTTAACATGCAATGGCGCGAGAGTTATTGAAAAGAAACCTTGTGCTAATTGAGAATACCACCCAAAAATGTTACCTGTTTTCTTAATTGTAACAACGACACAGTGTTGATTTATTTATTGGTTTTTTATTTTTTTTCTACCAATAAAATAACTACCATTATGGTTGTACTTCAAGTACGATTGATGATTTCTAGCATCATAGAGTGTCTCGAAATGATCTGTAAACCATTTCCATACATAATACTTGATACGAATTGGATGTAATATATCCCCTGTATAGCGTTCACTCGTATATAACTGATCCCACCATCGTTCACCGAAAATCAATATACCATTGGGTCGTAACGAGTTGTAAATATTCTGCAAAATCTGATAAGCATTTTGCACATGTTCGAGTACATTAATTATGAGAATAGTATCAAATTCGTTCATGTATTGACTCATTTCTTCAGATGGCAATGAGACAATATTAGTTGGAATGTAGTCAAAATCTATTAATGTACCACTTTTATATGTGCAGTGAGTCACCAACTTCATATAGTATTTTGCATTTGGATCCCACAGGGTCAACTTGCGTATATTTACATTCTTTCCCTTAAAACGAAGTATTGACAATGTTTGAGTAAACGGACCGCAACCGACTTCAACCATATTACCCAATTCTTTCGGTAACATTTTGTAATAATCAAAGCCTGCCAAATGATCGCTCCAGCGGTCATCATATGCCACATAAGTTATCCAAAATTTAGCTTCTTGTCTAGCGGCCTTCTTCCATCTTTCAATTGACACTTCACCGATGCCATACAATGGATGGATGAAACACCTATCGTCACTGTTTCCTACACAAGAATTGACTGTTGTCTGATTCGATGGAATTTCACAGTCAATTCCATCATAACCAACCAAACAAAAGCATTTACCAATCAAACAAGTGCCATGATGTTGACAATGATGACGATGACAGGTCACATCTCGTGGTATTGTCCATAGTGCAGTATACAACTCACGTGAAAAGATCAAATATAAGAGTAAAACTACTAGCAATACAGCCATACAAGTAAATATGTGAGTCTTGTGTGTTCTCATTTTATGTAGACAAGTAAATCTCAAGTGTGATCTAGAAACTAGATCAAAAGCAAGATAATAAATATTTTCCGAAAAATTTTGTGTTCTTAGATGTGAGGATCATGTCATCCCAGTTAAGAAGCGACTTTTGTAATGTGTTCATACTTAGTAGACAGATTTATTGAATATTTTTATTGATACGCAAAAAAATATGTTGTTTTTTGCGTAAATGGGTGTAGAAAGAATATCAGAAGTCTACAAATGATTAGAGAAAAAATACTAGACTCACCGTTAGATTCATACTCAAAAAACACAAATTACATTGTGTGAAAATTGAAACAATAATGTCTCTACGTTGTGGATAAACATGTTCATCAAATCTATTTGAAAGATATAAAAAACAATTGCAAAAGAATGTGTATGAGAAACGTGCGTCATGGCTGATTGCATTAATCAGCGTGTAATAATGTTTGGCCTTACAATTGACAAATCAACCATTAATATAAATCTCCCTACGTAGCTGCATATGTGAGTTGAAAGCAGCGCTCTCCCATTATAAAAATAAACGTAGACAACCATACTATTATTATTCGTCACCTTATGTGAAGAAAAAGACAGTGTCCTGACTGTCAACCGATTCATTATCTATTCACATTTTTCTTTTTATACATCTATACAGGTAAGTTTAAATAAATGTTCGGTCAATAAGAAAATGAATGTTCAGCAGATTTTTGTCATTGCTCATCACCTCGTAAATGACAGTGACTTCTTCGGCTTTGAACATAGAAAGACGTGTTCTTAACATTGTTTTCTAAAGAGGACATAAAGATATTTTAAGTTTATAATTGCCGATGGTCTGTACTCTTTAGAAGTTCGTTTTGTCAAGGCTCTTTACGAAACTCACAACATCATAAGACATATCTATCCCTATCCAGAGAAAGTATAAAGCTACACATTCCTTCTTCAACGGCAGCATCAACGAAATGTGAAATAAGTTCGGTGATTTTGATAGTGATTATAACACAAAGTTATAGAAGTTTTTATAAGGATATGCAAAAGTGATCTCGTCTCACTTTTTGTCTCACATTCAATGAATAAGATCTATTGCTGTCTTTCCTCTTGTCTACAAATTTACATATTAATTTCTTTACATATAATCAAGCATTAAACGGGTAGTAGGGAGAAAAACATTTCATTGATAATTTCGATGTAATAAATCATTGATAATGACTAGACCTAATCACAGCACATGTATGTATCACAACGATGTTTATGAATCGAGTTATCATGATCAGACCACAAATATTATATTTCATTAGAGAATTTCATAATAGTATTTCGTTATGATATGTGCTGGCTGTATTAGATCATATTTTATTTTCGATATCTAGTACCTTCTTGGAATTCTCTCTGTTCTTCTTCTCTGTTTTATTTTTTCATTTGTCTCGTCTTCTTCAATTCCTAGCCGTCTATACACGTATATACATAGACGCAGATTCTTTGTTTAGCTTGTCATCATTTGAAAGTTACATCAAACAAGTATGCATAAGAAACAGTTGTGATCTTCTTCTAAACAATGTATAGAAGAATGCAAAAAATAAATTTTAAAGGACGAAACTCATGTCAGCTCTTGTTATATGTATATATACTATTAGTATATCAACGCTCTTTTTTACTATTCAATTCTGTAACCTTAACTTGAGTTCTTTGATCAGCATCAAAAATCTCATAAAGCTAGTTGCTTTTCTGCCATAACAAAAACAAAATCTTTTGTATTTTATCTTTAGGCATAGTTATGTATCATATTATTAGCTACAGAGTTGCAACAGCACAATTAGCAAATAACAATAAGTAACACCATTGCATATGTCTAACTCTGGATTCTTGGGTTTTTTTTATTGTGGATAATTAAAAGTGTTGCTCTGGCAAGTCAGCATTGTCAGTAGTTTTATTGAAACTATGCAGATCACGGTATTTACTTTATCTCGATACAGTCCACCTGTTTTTCTACATTCATCCATATGATATGTGTCGGCACAAGCAAGCTGTTACATCTCAATACCCTCCAGCTAAGTTGCTTACAACAACTTACCAAGAGAAAAATAATCACATCTGAACAAATACATATTGCAATGACGAAAATTTGCAGGCTATTGGCAACATCATTCATAAAATGAAAGAAACATCATGTCACGTCACTTTTATTTATTTAATATTGATGAAATTGAACATCTGTAGAAAACATACGCCATCTATTTAGTCTGAATATGTTGTAACTGGTATTATTGTTGTGAAATATCGATCATCAATGGATCACGCAGAATAAAGTTGTTATTTAGAAAAGACTAGACTGCTCTGTTTGATGCAAATAGGAAATGTGTATGGACAAGATAAATGAAAGAAGTTTGTGTGTGCTTGTTAATTTATCAGTTCTCGGTCTTTTCGGCTAAGATCAACGTGTAGCATTTGTTTTCGTGAGTTTGAAACTCCGAGCTGGTTTTATTTAGATTAAGCTCTGACAAGCGAATTTTTGGACATCAATCAGGATCACACAAAAAGTAGCGTTTAATATTACAGAATTATTTTTAATATTCGGTATTTGGTACGAAATAACATTATTTTAGTTGTGAATGATAATAAAATCGAACAACTTACTATTGCCATGGGTGCTCTTAGGGAAAGAAATAGTATCGTTCATTAAGCAGACTGTTTGTATATATAGTTTGATGAAGCCGATCTATTTAAGCATGTTGTGACGTTGATGGAACAAATCGAATATATTTGCGAATGTCAGCAATACATGAAAGAAAAGAATGAAGAGAGATGTAGCCAATGGTGGAAATGTAAACTTAGAAGAAAGAAGTGAAATCGGTGGTAACTAAAATTCTTTTTGCAAAGATAACACTTACATTGTCATAAACATAACTATAAATTATTTTCTTCTCATGCTTCCATATTTAGAATAGAGTTTTTCAAAAATGTGAGCATCTCTTGATGCTCCAAAGTCAAATATGATTGAACTTCGGGATCATTTTTATAAATGATCATCATTTCATGCATTAGTATATTAAAATGATTGAAAATCTATTTTTATTTTCTAATATTACAATAGATTCTTCGTTCTCAATTAATTAATGCATGTTATAAAAACAATGAAGAGTGTTGGTGAAATAAAAAAAAAGTAGATGTGGTTTGGTTGAAATATGAATCATACTACATAATATCGGCAACTTTGAGAAATTCCAATGAGAAAAGTATGTCATATATATGTCGATGGTGTTCTGTATGTACAAGATATGTCACTAATCATGATTAAATCAAGTTCACTTTGGAATGTGGTTGTGACTAGTTGTGGGATAGAATACTTTAGTGACATAATCCTACACGCTTCACTACCCTTGGTTAGTTGTAGTAATATCATCTTCTCAATAACACACTTAGCGTCAGAGAAGCAAGATACAGTAGCTCTAATCTATTGATTCGACAAAAAAAGAAATATTTTTATACTCTCTCACAATATTGAAAAATGCAATATAAAAATACCATCGTTAACTTGTATGTTTTTAATATATTGCTCAAAATTTATTTTTAATTATCTTATTATGGTTAAAACTTCACAATTAATAAAAAACAATAAGAAAATTACGATGTTTTGGCAATTTCTCTCTCATAATTTTGTTTATGATAGTCATTTTACGAAAAATGTCGAACGTATACACAAAAGGCAATATTGTTCTATCATCCGACAAAACTGTAAATCATTTGATAGGACTCTTGAATCCGAAGACAGAAAAGTCTTCGTGGAAAAGTGCTTGAATTGTTTTCATCTTGATCGAATTGAAAGATCCGAGTCTTATAATGCGCCTTTCAAACTTTTACTCAAGCGAATTCTCGATTACGAAGATGTCTTCAAATGCAAGAAAACGATTTATGCTGCTAATGTATTAGACATTCTTGACCTTGCCTCTTCCGAAAGTTCAATCTAGCAGCGAACAATTGGACCAACTGATAGGGAAATCATTCTCGTTTATTGAGAAATGGTTCATTCCACATAAAGTTAGACATATCAAGAAGCAATGAAAAAAAAAACTAATATAAACATATATTTATTAATCACTATTCAATAAACCAGTTTTCATTTTGACGTCTGCTTATAAGGGTAGCAAACGGGTTAATGATTTCTTCTTCATTCGTGTTTCATTTGCTCTCATATAAATGATCTGATGTTGTGATGTTGTTTCTTATCAAAGCGTTCTCTGCTCGAAATGGAACAGTTACTCGCTTTTAGGGGGTATTATCCAGCCATCAGTTGATCATTTATCTAATTTTTCAACAGATTGGTCAGCGATTATGGACATATCGAGATCATCGGCGAGTATATAGCTTGAGTGAGTATTGGTAAATGGGATCAAAGCGCAATAATAAACAAATAATAAATATGAACTTCAGTCAATACTTTGTGGCCGACCAATGTAAATGTTACTGATTCACTTTCTCGAAAGGTAATATAGACTCGACGATTGCTAAGTCAAGAGATGATACGCTTCGCTAATTCAAATAACATTATCAATCTGTATAGTTTAACAATCACTTGGTTTTACATGCCACGTATGATCGTACGCGTTTTGATTAAATGAATTGCCAAAAGAAAGATTGGACTATTCGTGTCAGAATGAGGAGCTCCTCACATCAATTAGTTCAAGAATACTATATTGGCAAGCTTTCAATTATCAGGATAACTACACCCTTTTAGCTAAATTCTGAAATAGTTTGCTTGACAGCCAGCATAACTGATTGGAACTCGTCTGGTGACGAAATTTAATACTCCATCAAATTCTACTCATTTTGCCATCTCTAGTTCCTTGATAAGTTCCTTTATTTCGTAGGCACTCCTTTTCTGGATCACTTCGTGTGATATCGTCATTCTGTTCATCAATTCGATATACTTTATTGTTATTTTAATTTCATAAAGTTCATTTAGACCACTTTTATGAGAACTCAAGTGATTTGAATAGTAGAAATAAAATGCAATACTGGTATGTTCCTTTTTTCGGTAACACTTTTGTATTGTTCATCAATTTTAGAAATGTCAATGACCTCGGTTTGCACAGTGAAGGTACTAAGTGCAAAGATAGTTAGCAGTAGATTTGAATATTTTTCTCAAATATTTACTTCTTGGTCCTTGTGTATTGTCATGGAATAGCGAAAAAGCGAATCTTATATTTTTATTGTAGAATATGCTATATCATTCCAATATTTTTACCTCTGAATCTGGAAAACGAAGCACCTTTGATAGTTAATTTCATTGTCAGATTACTTTAAATTTTTTTGGCATAATTATTATGAAAATCAAAATTAGGCAGAAATAGATTTATGTTTTTGGGAATAAAAAAATGTTACATATTACTTCAATCAGTGTGTAGGAGAAATAGGTTCAGGTGGTTCCAATCTTGATGACACAGCTGCACATATGTAACGAGGTGGATAATCAGAACAAACATTTCCCGTTGAACCCTCAAAGTTGCCTGAAATACCATCAAAAGTTTCATAATTGAGATCGAATTTATGCCCATGAAGATAGTCGTTTATCAATATCAATGTACCACCCCATATACTCACACCAGCACGATAATTGTCGTATACTCTACTTGTACGTAATTCTATCGGTTCCTTGTTCTTCATTGCTACAAATCCATCGCCATAGGTATCGTCTGATTTGGGACGTGCATTCATAATCAAACTATCACGGACAATAACGGCATATGAATTGGAAATGAAAACATTGGCTATTCGATTGTTGACAAATGTGCTTTCGACTATTGTTAGTGGACCACTAAGCGTATCAAAAATAATGAGACCACCATTTTCATTATTTCGGCAGACAATATTATAGAAAACGAAAGTACCACTTAATTCGCGTAGGATAAGTCCATTTCCACTGTCTAAAATGAAAATATCTTGAACGGTTGTGATTGAATCCTCAAGAAGACCCCGCAAATCAATGGAAAACCACTGCGCTCGATTAACAGCAACTCCAACAATGGAAATGTGAGTAAATCGATTGATCACACCATTTCCAATATCTCTAAAGGTACAATTGAAAATTCCGATTTTGCCAGGAGGTTCTTCTTTATCATTACGAGAACCACTAATACCAGTGGCGTTGTTTCCCGTAAAAAGTATGCCTTGAACTTGACCACCACCACCATTTCGATAAAGAATAGCGATGTTGTTTTGAAACGGTTTAAATTCAACAACTTGATCCGATTTTTGGGCAATTATAGAAACGAATTTGTTTTCAATAACAAGTGATTCTGTGTAGATACCGGGCTTAAGTAATATTGTTGTAGGATTCACAGCAGCGTTAATTATTTGTTGTAATTTTAGTTGATTGTCAGATGATGGATAAACGATGGTAGTATCATCGCTCCTGGTAGTCAAATAAAGTGAAATGAAACTGAATAGAAATAGTGAAATCTGCATCTAAAATATATGTGAGAATAAATGAGTTTGACTATGCATCGGTATATGGTGGAAAATGAGACAAACTATCATCAATATTCAATAAGAAAAAGCTCATATAAATCAAAGCAATGGCAAAGTATGATATCGACGAGAGGTATAATTTGGTGAAAAATTCGGACGGTTTAAAGAAAACACTGGTTTTATGCGTTTCTGATGCACTAGCAAAACTCGATGATCGGATTAATACACAGAAGATAGAATTCATGCACTGAAAATAAGCAATGCTTTGATTCAGTGCAAAAAACTGATGACTTGAAGGGTAGACATCGGCAGAAACCAAGACATTGAAGAAAGTAAAGGTTGAATTCGACAAAATTCCTTTCTCACTATTTCGCTCATTGAAAACTAACTACGTAATCGTAGCAGGAGGATTAGCAACGGTCAGTATTATGCTGAAAGCTAGAATGAAGATTTACGGAGAGAGAAGGCAAAAAAACTATCGTGATAGAAAGGATATTAGAGAAAGTATTAATATCTCGATTAGTTGAGATTGAAAGAGGCAAAACGATAATATAGCGGGATTAGAGCAGTGAGAAATCTTATTTTATTCTATACTTTATCTTCTTGATGAATAATCCGATCAGGGAATCAATGATATGCGTTTGACGATCTTAAAAATTGTGGTGGAGAAAGTAGCGTAATTATTTAATGAAATGTTTCAGGTAATGTTATAGTGAATCTAAGAGTAGCATTTGGTTTCTTGAATAAGAATGTTGGTGACAAAAACAATCATTTAACAGTTGATAAAAAATTTAAAGATACAGCAAGGTTTCACTAAAATTAACATATCTTTATTGACCTACGGATATTTCAAATCATATAAAGTGTTTTCAGATATTTCTAAAATTTTAATACCTGTGAAGTAGATTGAAATTCGATTTTTTTTCAATATGCGTTCTCTCTTTTCGTCGTACCACAAATTTTTATTTCTAAAAGGCTCAAAACCACACGCAAATATTTGCTGATCAACTGATCGATCTTCACACATTCATACTTTTTCTTTGATATATCTGATTCAAATTGTTTATAGTTGAGATAGATTAACCAGTAAAACGTGAGAGAACATGCAACAAAACATGGAAAGTATCTCCAGCTGCATAGATTAGAAGTTTAATAGGCATCTAATTTGTTTAGCAAATCAAAAGTTTTAAAATAGTCTCTTATGGCATCCAACTTTTTTTCTGTTATAACTATGCTTTCATTAGCTTACAAGTATAGAAGTGTTCAACAATCGATAAAGCGAATTTTTCAAATTGTTTGACCACACTTTCAGAATATCTCTAATAATTTTTGTAGAACAAAAACTTGACTGTCAGTTCTGTTCTAGTCTCATATTATTATATAGACAAAATAATGAGTTATTTACACTACTTTTCACATTGATATGCTCATCTGTCTCCACTAGAAGCACAAAAGCTTATATAGCAGCTCTAAGGTTGTTGATCATATTGATTAAAACGAAGTGTTCTGCACACATGAATTTAAAGAAATAAAGAGTCAATGTGAGATTATTATATTTTCTGAGTCTGTTGTGCCCATGTACTATGAATGAAAGGGTTTTGAAATCGTGGCTTCTGGAAAGAGATGCTTGCCATATATCATTGGCAAATATGTTTCGCACTACTATACCTTGCTTCACTGAACTACATTGTCTTCCAATCTGCTGTGTTTTTTTTTGACGAATAAATGAGTCTGTTTTATCGTCACTCGTCCTTGACAGATGATTACTCATCACATAAATATAGAAATAGCGTTATTCAAGATGTATAATCTCAACAAAAAGGATATTTTTACGGCGAAAAAAAAAACTGATTTTTAATGACTTTACACGACTGCTTATTATCTCCACGTGTGTTTGATTAACAGCTTAATCGAAAACGATACAAAAACGAACACAAGACAACGATGTATAGGTGAGGGTGAAGAACGCTCGCTGTGATTCTACATTTATTTCGAGCGTAATATTTGATAGAAAGAGTGCATAACGAAAAAAAAAATAATTGTAAATAATTTATCACTAATACTCAACTAGAACTAATGAAAAGGTTGGATCTGAACGAATCTGCGAGAACAATATCAATGAAGTTCATATCGGCATGGCCACGCATCGGTCACCCATGCATGGGAGAGGTTCGAAATCAAACATGAAGAAAGCTGAGTCTGCCATTTAAAAGAGAATGGTCGATAGTACTTGAAATGTGGGCATTTTTATTCCTAAATCTCATTGAGTGCACTAGATGAGTAAGGTCTTCCTTTGAATGAGTAACTTGAAAATTTGGGCAATAGAGGGTAGTGGAATACTTCGTCAAGCAAGAA
>CAJNOP010001863.1:0-22901 GCA_905250075.1 Rotaria sp. Silwood1 | reverse complement strand
GTTGAAAAGCTTTTTAGCACCTGAAAATGTTCCCTCGTAAGAGAATAGCTACACTGATACGAGTATAAACAGATGAGTGTTGAAATTTAGTTATAAGAAGAAAGTATTCTCGAACTGGTTGTTTGCGTTTTTAATGAAAAAACGCACGTTTCAACACGTTTTACAAAATGCACGTAAACTCTAGCAAAAACATGCGGATTACAATAAGAAGACATTCAGACGTCATTTTTTTCCCTCTTTTCTCGTGAGTAAATACGAAGCAATGGATAAAACTTACCTTGTTGTTACCTGAACCAGATAAATGTCATATGTCCATAATATCGTTGAGGTTTTCATAAAGAAATTTATTCAGAATCCCATAGAGTAACACCACATATCATTTAAATCTAGATTTCGCTCTGATTCCTAGTCTTGATTCTGGTAGTTGGTCAAAGAAAAAAATTAGTTCCAGTTTCGGTAAGTCTGTGTCCGACAGATAATTTAAAGACCTGTTGAAGAAGATTTCTATAAATAAAAAACTCTGGAATTTCATCGATTTATTCTATTTTTCGAATTAGATAAAAATTAATTTCAAATCATAATTGATTTTCGACATTTTTTCAAAAATTTAAGATTAGGAAAACAAAGAACTTGTTGATTATGATGAAAAAACAAAAGAAATTGATAAATAACATTATAACAGTTTGAATTTGTTCCATCAAAATGAATATATTTTACACAAGAAAAAAGAGACGGAGAATTACAAATTAATGGTTGTAAGATAAATCTGATTGATTAGAAATATCACCAAATTTATCTATTGAAAATGTTGAATAAATAACACAATTAATACATCTATTTAATGACCAAAATGATATTAAGATTTTATCTCATGATAAATAGAAAAATATATTATGCAATCAACTCTATTAATTTAATGTAAACGTGCTTCTTGTAGAACTTTCATATATTTTCGAAGGATATAATGAGTGTAAATGTAAAATCGAAGGTTTTCGACTCCTCTCTCCATTATAGAGCTTAGCAACTATTCTATCTTATGTGGTATATATGAGTTCCATATATCGACATTAAATGCACTATGATAATAAGGGTGGGGTGTGGGTGTGTGTGGGTGTTCTCTTAATCAACACTTACACGCACATCCATACCCACACCCACACCCACAACCACATCCACACCCATACCCACGCCCACAACCACATCCACACCCACACCCGACCACACCCACTCACACCCATACCCACACCCACCCCACAACCACATCCACACCCACACCCGGCCACACCCACCCACACCCTCAAGTCCTCTTGTGACCTTTTTAATGCATGTTTTCTTTTATTTTAGCCGTTCATCGATGAAGAAGATAACAGGGGTAAGTTTTTTTTGGCCACTATTTAAGCGGTCAGTAAAATAAATTAAATGATCAGTAAAATAGATGAAATGGTCAGTAAGATAAATGGTCAGTAAAAAGTATATAAATGATCAGTAAAAAGATTGAATGGTCAGTACTTAGACTATCACTCATATAAAAAAAAGATTGGAAAAAATCTAATTTTAATCGATTTTTTAAATCAAACCAGTGATTAAAATAAATTAAATTTATAAATATTAATTTTAATGGTGGCGACGGTAAAATGCGTTTTCTCAAACTTTATGTTGAAAACTCAGATGTTCGATCGCTTTTTCGGACTCCTTGCCTCGGAAAATTAGTAGATATGATGCTAGATCGACCTTTGACATAAATTCCATGCTTCAAGACTCGATATCAATTGGTACTTATTCATTTAAAAAGAAAAACTATTAGAATTGATTAAAATCGATTTAAAAATTTTAATCGATTTTAATACATTAAAAATCGAATAATCTGACTAAAATTGAGTAAAATAGTCAATGAAAAAATTTTAATCGGTTAAAATGGATATTTATAAATTTAATTTATTTTAATCACTAGTTTGATTAAAAACCTGGTTAAAACTGTCCCATTTTAATCGATTTTTAATAACAAAAAAATCGATTAAAATCAGATTTTTTCCAATCCTTTTTTTTATATGAGTGATAATCTAAGTACTGACCATTTAATCTTTTTACTGATCATTTATACATTTTTTACTGACCATTTATCTTACTGATCATTTCATATATTTTACTGACCATTTCATTTATTTTACTGACCGCTTAATAATATCCCGTTTTTTTTCCTCATCGTGTAATATTTTTTTTCTTTTAGACGTCATCATCCAACAGCAACGAGTGAGTGATTTTTTTTCTTTTTTTTTGCGAAGAGACTAGTTAGGGTGAGTGAGGTACGTTGAGATTAGGGTCGCGTTATAAGAAGATCTTTCGGGTAGTCCCTAAAAGCCCGGCCAGGAACTGCTTTGGTGTTCATGGCAACACGATCGGGCCCCCAGACTCATGACATATGACATTGGATGGGTGCATGTGAATCTTCCCGCGCGTGCGCGAGAATAGAATAAATTTCAATCCATTTTTTCATTCAATCGCGATTTATTTGAAAGAGAAAAAAAAGAACGAAACAAAAAAATTAATCATACGAATTGAGTTTATTTGATATTAAATTTTTGTACTCGACGATTTCCCCAATCGACGACATAGAGATTACCATGTCTATCGAATGATAAACCTACGGGACCATTGAGTTGATTCGACAGTGCTCCTTTACCGTTTCCACCAATAATGACACTTCCTTGTGTGGCTCCTTTTGACCAACGCATGATTCGATGATTAGAAGAATCAGTCACATAGACAGTACCCAATTGATCGACAACGACTCCATAAGGATGATTCAATTGTGTAAGACTATTTCCTTCTCCTTGACCACCGGCTACGACAATGCCTTGTGTTGCACCTTCTTCCCATTTCATTACACGATAATTTTTCAAATCAGACACATATATTGAATGTTCTCGATCGACAAATGCGTAGTGGGGATAGGAGAGTTGATCGAGACGATTTCCTTTCCCATTGCCACCTGCAACTACTGTTCCTTTAGTGTCACCAATTTTAAATCGTTTCACTTCATGTTTTTCATCGTCAACGACGTAGAGAAAACCATTGTTGTCCATTGTCAAACCCACGCAAGCGATATTTGAAATAATGGTTTCTCCACGAGTACCATTTCGACGAGGCCATCGAACTACTCTTCTATTCCACCAATCGCTGATGATGAGACTATCGCTCTCTTTGTCAATAATCACATCTCGTGGGCCATTTAATTGACGAGCTCCATTCCCTTCTTCATTTCCACCAGCAACTACTTTTCCATTCGTTGCACCAGATTTCCATTCCACAATACGGTGATTATGATAATCAGCGACATAAATCGTTTGATCGTCGTCGACGTACAAACCCCATGGCCAATACAGTTGATTGGTTTCACTGCCTTCTCTATTTCCTCCAGCAACAGTGATACCATTCTGTGACCATAGTGCATTCGGATGAATATCAATGAAACTTGCAAGCATTAGTACTGAAATGAAATAAAAGTATGGAGTAAAAATAAAAATGGATTTCATGTTGCTAAGAAATTCATGAGATATTTGTAATTTAATTGATATGATCAGAAGAAATATCTAATTTTTTGTAAACATATTGATTGAATGTAATTGTTCTACTTTTACAATAATTAAAACTTCTGTCACAGAAGTTTTAATTATTGTAAAAGTAGAACAATTACATTCAATCAATATGTAGGGAACTACAAAGTGGTCCCGGTCCCGACGGGACCGGGACCGGGACCAAAATTTGTCTTTTTTACGGGACCGGGACCGGGACTAAAAATTTTTCACATTGGTCCCGGTCAGTTTTTATGCAATATATTTTCACGTTTATTATTTTGACATGATTTAAGATCTGTAAATCAGATATTTTTATTTGCTATTTCTATAAAAGTCTTTACTGGTTACGAGTCTGTTTGTAAGAATCTGAGTTTTCCAATTGCACAGGTTTTTGAATACATATAAAACAACCAACACAACACTACATACGTAAGTTTAATTTGTTCATTCTTTGATGATTCCTTTATTGAAGTCTTATCAGATAATAGTAAATAGATATGTATTGCCGTTTATTTTTTGTTTGACAATCGTAATGGCTACTCAGTATAAATAATCAATTCGATAATAGATCCATTAGGTAGAGCAGTAGTTATAAAAGAAGAGAGAAATAAGTAAATGACTGCTACGAAGTATATGAGAATTTTTAACAAAATTGAAAGGTTATTTTTATTTATTCGAGCTTTCAGTGAAATTCTTTCACTTTAACACTCGATAAAAAAGAATTTTCGTACTGTTAACGAATCAAAATTATTCATGTCAATTTTATGTATTCATAAAAGTAGAAAGATCGTAAAAAAGTTGCTCGATTTTAGAAATGAAACCATTGTCAAAGACCAGGACCGGGACCGGCACTGGAAAAAAATTTGACCGGGACCGGGATCGGGAGTAAAAAAAATATTTGACCGAGACCGGGAGTAAAAAAAATATTTGACCGAGACCGGGAGTAAAAAAAATATTTGACCGGGACCGGGACCGGAGCCGGGACTAAAAAAAGTGATTTTGCAGTTTCCTACTTCTGTGTTTGTTTTTTTTTGTTCAGAGACAAGAGTTTCAAAGAATAAAAGAGAATGAAATCTATTGCATCGTTTTAGTTTTAATTTTTATACAACATTAAAACATTCCATTATCAATCTATCTGAAAGAATAATTTCAGAAGATTTTAACTATGAATGAAAATGTAGTTTTATTTCTGTGTTTTATTGATAAAAAAATACGATTTATTAATACTTATAAAAGTGAAAACAATATATATGTCAAATATTTGAGTAGATAATCGTTTTATCTATTAGTCTTTGTTTGACTCAGTGTGAATTTATCTAAATATTTTATATATCGAAGTAACTTCGATATGACATATACATCTATTCAGTCAAAAGAATAATGAAGAAATCTTTGCTTAATAAGTGCTCATATTTTATATAATAGTCAAAAATAGAATTCCACTATATTAGAATACGATCAGAATTTTGATTACATTCTGCAACCATGTCAATAAAATTAAACTTTTAATTTGAATTAAGTTAAATAGTTAGAATTAGAAGATAGAAATGTAATTCACCTCATGGAGATAAAGCTAGAAGTTATAAATATTAATACAAAATTCTTTTTCCTCCATGATACTTGTTAGATGAAATATTCTCAATTTCTTTTTACATTCATACTGTCTAATACAGACAAACATAGATCCTTTAAAAAAACAGGAATGAAAAATATAAGATGAACGCATGTAACTTGACGTACCAATTTATGGGAACTTGTAATATTACAGAAGAATTCGTGATTGTTACACAGAATAATTTTTTATCTACAAGCAATCATATTTTTATCATCATCTTCATGTCTTCAAATTATTCAGACATCTGCTTATACACACAAACTCCATTCATTTAAAATAGATACGATCTATTATACTATAAACAAATTTATTAGAATTTTTTTACGTAACTGTTTCCACACTACTCTAACTTCTGAATTTGTAAATAGGATTTTTAATTTCATTTACTAATTGATCAACTCTAAGTGAAATCATATTATGTTAGTTCTAGTTTATCATTAGGACAAGTGCTTTTAAAACTCTATATAGCTATGCATTTGACTCATAAATTAAAATTATGTATTTCTCTCAGATTATATCTGAAATTTGATGAAATCGAGTGTATGATGAAAAATATCTGTTTTTTTATCAATCTTGTTTTGAATATTCCATTCGGTTATTAGTGCGGCAATTTTATTTATGAGAAATTGATGTACGATATCAGTAAGAACATTTCTGAAAAGATTATGAAATTAAACAATTAAAACACTTTATTAAGATGATGGTCTACGTTGTGCATCAGTGCAATTCACACTGAGGAAAAAATATGTTTTCTTTTAAGTTCATTCATTTTTCCGTTACAAGTTTTGGCTTTCTAAGTTTTACATATTTTGATAAAATAATAAAACTTGTAATTATATAATGACTATTCGTAGGAAAACAATGATTTTTTTCTACTGATTAAACATATTTTCATCTGTCTCATAGTGTTTATATAAATGTAGAGTACTGAGCAGGATATATATGTCGTAACAAATATCGAAAAAATTTTTTAGTTAAGGCCATTTTTTAGCACGTATCAGTACTTTAAATGAAACTTATAATTCTGTGATATGTGCAATTCAATAGTGAATTAAATCAGCAAGAAAAAAAACACACATAACCTTATTGATTTATTTTTTGTGAATCAATGTTCCTTTGAGAATTAGAAAATAATCTTTGAAAACTTTCTAGGGAATAAACATAAGAAAGCAGGGGCGTAACACTCAGGTACCAGAGCAGGGGGGTAACCCTACTTTTTCTATTTTCATCACCAAAATACCGAAGTTTTCGGAAGCAGGAGGACGTAAACCCCCTTTTTTCCTACTAATTTTCGAAAGCAGGGGGGGCGTTACGCTCCACGCGCCCCATCCTAGTTACGCCCCTGTAAGAAAGATATTCATGTACGCATGAAAATGACTCGCTTTTTTTTCAATGATATTCATCCATTTATAGAAATAATGCATTACGTGCATTCTACTTCCATGTTATACTTATTAACTTAAGGAAATATTTAACTATCTAAGTTTTCAATGTTCTAATTGTTTGCATAAGATATTTTGTTATGTTAGTGCTCTAACTCTTGTTATTATGCATTTCTCATTGTAAAAAAAAAAGCCTATCTGACTTTGTGGCAGAAAAGACCAAAATATTTTCCATAATTTTGAGAATTGAAACGGAGAAAATTACTGAGATAGAATGTACTAGTAGTCCAGACAAATAAATATAACTGAGAAGCTAATAAAATCAAATGTATCCAAATTTAGATGAATTCTCCTAGAAAATTCAGTAGACTTCGTATCATATATCTGAAGTTGGACATACATAAAAAGAATATGTATATATATATATATCTAGCATAGGTACTATCATAAAAATGTTATTTTTCTAGTTAGTTTCTTGTGGATTCTAACGTTAAAGTAGTTTGCATTATGATGTTGCATATATGCCTATGTTTAGATAGTAAATAGCTTTCTTTCCTAGTAATATTGTACTCATTCAACGAAGTTATCAACTAAGTACAATGAATTTTCTTTCTTTTAAAATATTACGATTCCTTGCTCACTACGGTCAATGCAAAATTATGTACTCTTACATAAATCAATAGATTCTATTTAATTCAATAAATTTCGTCATTTGGAAAATAATCACAGAAAACAAACATAGTCAATTTTCTGTTGTATTCTGTATTTCTTTCGACTTAAGCGTATGCATAGCCTTTCTTGCATGATCAAATAAAAAGTAACCATTGTTGTGTATTAATATATTTTGTAAATGAATGAGAGAATTCTTTGTGCTCTCATTATTCCATGTACGCGATGTCAAACTTGAATTTTGAAAACTCAGTTGAATTCAAATTTCAAGGTTGATACTTCCATTTTCTTCAGAAAATGATAAACAAAGCGATAGCTATCATATAGTTAACATGATGTTTTTTCAGATAATATGTATCAAAACAAAATAATATATCTAGAAAATGAAAGTGCGATTTTTACATTGAAAAATCTTAAAATTCAATTTAATGAAAAACCAAGTAATCTCTTTTATTCAACCTACTCCCGTGATGTATAGGCTTTTATAAGAATGCCAATGTAATCTTAGAAAGAATCAATATTTGAATTCAGATATTGAAAATCCTTGTATCCAACAAAAAACATAAGTTTTTGATTAGGTTCTAAGCAAGAGCTAATCGTTTATTCATATATTAGTGAAAGAATCATCGGAATAGAAGTAAAAATCAATGAGAACCTTTAATTTTAGTGTCAAAGCTAAAATTCATTACAATTATACTTTTTGTTGTTTAAAAATGTTTCGGTGAATAGGAAACTTGAATTGTATAGATTTATACATACAATTTGTATGAATGTTTTTACAATGGACATTAATCGCATTTTTGATATGCGACACAATTTTTGTTTCAATTATATAAGAAATCTATGAATTAGTGACTATTCAACTAAAATCATTAATGATTTACTTAATTTGATTTGAGAATAAATGTATTCCTCATTCTTTTTGGTTATATGTTGGATAATCAAAGCCTGTCATAAACCAAGCAATTGATGATATATTTCGTGCTACATTCAACAGTCTAATTGAATTCGTGAAAAAGACTAGTTGTTGCCGAAGATCAGGAAACAGATATTTTCAGTACAGTTTCACACTTGTCAGTAAGATCTTGAAAAATAATCTATTTTGAAAGTACTAGAATTCATTGAATTTGATTTGAAAAATGTTTTCAATGAGTGAAAAATGACTTTCTACCACTGTACACCTTGCCTAAAGCTCAAGTGAAATTAACACACTATTTTGAGAAATAGTATCTTTTTTATTCAAATCATGTGAAACAACTTTTAATCTGTCGGGAAACAATATATGTTTTGTTTGTCTTTTTCTTTTTATACTCGAGAATTGTTTTCATTTATGAAACTTTCATTTTTCTTTTGTGAGATAAAGCAATACATTTAGGGTGTGAGTGTGGGTGTAGCATAAAAGAAGACCCACACCCACACCCTCTTTTATAAAAAAAATTTACGAAAATCGCACTACATCTATTTCATTCGTTTTGAATTTCTAACAAAAAATAAGAGATATCGTCAGCGACACGATCGAATGATAAACTATTTAATAAAACAGCTACAACAATCATTTGTGAATTAAATTATTGTGATTACTGAATCTTAACTAGAACCTGTAACCATTCACAAACTAAAATTATCTCTAATTAACCTAAATTCATTTGTTCTTCAATTAACTTGATACATTCCTTATCAACAGTATCTATAACTGTAATTTAACTGTTTATATATCGAATAAACTTTATAATTTGAAGCTACCTATTTATACAAAGCATTATCTTTATATTCACAGTAAGTGTGTGGGTGTGGGTATTCTTCTCACCTTCATCGACATCCATATCTACACCCGACATCTACACACAGCAAACTCTTTTGGGTATCAAAAGGTTTTCTATAATTCTTGTTGGAAGGTTATACAAAACTTGACACTATTTTACAACAATCACTAACTATACAGTATAATCTTCATTTGCATAGTCAAATGATATCGATACACTCAAAGAAGACTGAACTTCTTGTTACAGCATATAATCTATCATTCAACGAATACACATAATTATTATAACACTATTTTCTAGACTTTCTATATACTCTACATCTCTGTATTTCCCATTTTTCTGATGAAGTATCTAAGAACTTTAATGAATTTTCGCGGAGTTTAATAGAAAACATGTTATTATTCAAGATATTCCTGGATGACTTGAAGCTTTTTGCTCACACTACAACGCATCTCGGCGTGGATCATAGTCTTTGTGTTCACTGTTCCAGTTGCTGTATGACTGAAATTTTTCATCTTCACGTTTCCAAATTGATGAGCACCGCCAGACATTTTTGGAGTCTGTTGTTCGTAATGTACTCTAATGTCAAACTTCTTGCACGATATTTTCGCACATGGAGTTGTCACCTAGGATGTGCTATCGCACTGACGTTTTCAACATTTCTTGTCTTTTGACAATAAGAGTTAGATCAGAAGTATATACACAGAATGTGAATTAGAGCGAAACACATTCACAACGGAAGCAAGATCTGCTCGAGTCCTATAGATTCTTATTGATCTGGTTCTATCATAGTAGAGTTAGAATATTTAATAAAATAAGATATATCTTAACAGACCTCACAGATAAATCTTTTTCATAAAAAAAAAATATAAAAACTTTGCTGCCTCATGAACTCCATATTATAGGAACAAAAAATATCAATAAGAAAAAGTGATCTAAATCAGAAAACTTATTAAATATTTACAAAGTTTGAAAGAATAATTAGTTTAACAAAAAAATAATTAAAAAAATGAATGTTATGCGAAAGTGTCGCTTGCAAAAATTTCAGTCGATCTCAAACTATATCGTAGCTTTCCTCACAGAAAAATGCCAGATTAAAACTACATGACATCTCTTTTAGGTTTCACCGTGTCACACAAAATATTACGGTTTCACGTTGATACCTTATATTATAGTTCAAAGATTTTCAGACTCCTATTTTTTTCTATCATTGGATAATTCCTAGTATTTTAAATTAGCTTTGAGACAGTGCTAGAACAAACGAAGCTTTCTACCTTCATTGTCTCCGACATGAAAACTTAATTATTGTTTCAGTAGCACTTTGATGTCGTTGCATTATGTTAATAGCTCAATGCTTGTCTCTCAACTAACTCAACATGATAGTATAGTATTGCCAAAAAAAAACAAGTAAACTAAATATATAATATTAAGAAATCGTCCTTGGATTGAGTTTAATTAAAACTGTAAATAAAAATAAGAGAAGACAGCAAAGCGAATCAATGAGACTTAAAAAAAACTTATAAATCGATCATTGAGACTAATTTCATATCTATCCAAATTGTGTCTTACTGTCCAAATTAGATTGGCACTATGTGTGTATTACTTAATAAGCTCGTTTCTATTTTTCGCATTATTCAGATACGTTACTCACCACAATGAAATCAATAAAAGCCAATATATGAAAAAAAATTTGATATTGACTTCTTGTTGATTTGGCTTGATTGTGGGTATGTAACACCGTTTACTTGTTTTTGCAAATGATTCTTTCTTCCTTTTGCAGTAAGGTATGTTTATACGTTTCTTGTTCTTCCTTAATGTGTTTGATTTTTTTCTCTTTTTTTAAATTTTTTGTTACATACTATATCACGAACGTAGCTACACAAGATGCATACATTGTGCATGAAACGATTTGCTTGAGTGATTTGTGCACAGTGAATACTCCATGTGAAATAACATCGAAACATATTCATATTTGAAAAAGAAATCGATAAGCACATGGTGGTAGAAAAAAATCAAATTACATGTTATTTTGACGAATGTCATATATATTATATTCATGTATACGTAAACAAAAAGCCTCAAACCAAAAACTTTCGATATATATTTCTATACATGGTTAATATCAAGTCAATACCATCGCCCCCATACTCTTTATATATGTTGAAAATTTTGTTTTTGAAAAAACTATAATTTAATGGTATTAGCAAATCTAAGAGATTGAATGCTTAATAACAACAGTATATAAATTAATTTATATGATAAAAATGGACGACAGAATTTAGTGCCGTATAGTACTTTATTAATGTTATATTAAGTTAGATCAATCTTAATTTAATATAACTAAATTCATCATAAAATTAACAATATATTTTTATTGAGAAGACACAAAATTGACTAGACATTCAATTAATTAATAGAAGATTGTATTAACGGTCGATATGTATTAATTTTAGTAGAATCATTTTTGGTTTTATTTCGTCTCTCTGTTTCCTTCAGTCCATGTATTAACCTATCATGTCTTTCTATAGAAATCGACCTTGATTGACATCAGTTTTTTAGTTTAAAATCAAAAAAAATAGACACTTTCTACATCTTATCATTATATTGATGAATGATAATCATGCTGTAAGTCATGTTGTCCCTTTTTATACCTTTACGATCATTAGTTATATTTAATCAGTATTTCTTTCTATACTCTTTAAGTAGATACTCAGGATTTGTCGCGTCCGAAAAATTGATCGTATGGATAAATATGCAATTTAATTTTGACAATCGATATTTACACTTACATAAGCTGTTTCAATTAAATCTAAACAAAAAAAGTAATTTTATTTTTTCAAAAATGTATACTTACACTTTAGTTATGTGTTGAACCACATCTAAATTAAAAAAAAATTTGCTTTTTATAAATTTATACTTACACTTCGATAATGTGTTGGATCACATCTAAATAAAAAAAATCTCCTGCATCTTTTTTTGCGTGTTGAATAGTCATCTATGTTAACTGCAAAAGCTATGCGTGTATGGAAAGAAATCTGATAAATCTTCTCTATAGTAACCAAAAAAATTTTGTTTTGTGGATATGTTTTGCATTAACTCTTTTCGAAGGGATAAAGAGTTGAATTTTTATTTCTCATCAACGTTAAATTAGAAAAGTAAAAAAATCTTATTTTAGCTGTTTCTTCTTGCACTTTTCATCAATCATACTTGAGAAAAATAGCTAAATAAAACCGTCGGTTAACCGCGTTTAACCACCGGTTCGAATTTTGACCGTTGCTCGCTGATGGTTAACCGTCAGTTTTTATCAAAACCACCAGTCACCGTCGGTTTTCGAAAAAAAAAAGACGACATAGGAGAATAGGAATATTATTAAACGTAACTTTTGAAGTTATCTATGGGCCAGTCTCAATTGCAGCGGATGAGCTTACAAGTGATCATCTCGATTCTGATATCGTGTTTCTCGAACTGGTACTTTTGATACTTGCTTTCTCTACATTTGACTACATATTTTACACAAAAACTACTATCACTCTAGAGAATATTATGACAGTGTTGTATAGTCAGGAAATGGACATCAAAATAACATGGAGATATTTGGTCTACAAATAGGGTGACTCCTACGCTATTATTAATTTCTCTAATCCTACACGATGGATTTTTACTACTATATAATAAGTCTACACTTAAAAAGATTGAAAGTGAATAGCACACAGATACGATAGTTTTTTTTTAGAGAATCCCATCAAAGCAAACAAATAACGATTTGAAGAGATTTTTTCCGTTTGCGAAATTTTCTTGTACAAAATATGTGATCGAAATATAATATATCTCTTTTTGGTACATGAGAATCACGGAAATCCTTGAGATGCGCAAAAATACTAAACAAGAAGAAACATATTCAAAACAAGAGGTACTTTTTCGATAGCAACTACGATTCAAAACCAAAAAATAGAAACAAACTATTCTCAAGAAGAAGGGTGTATGCAACTACAAACAATGTTATCTGTGTGCTCTATTCTTCTGAATCACGACATAAGAACAAAGAAAAGTAACGGATATTTTGAAAAAAAGTATTCACAAGACTGCTAGATCAAATCATGAATGATAACTTCTGCGTTGGCCGTTATTTATACAGAGTAGAAAACAGAAATAGCATAAACGATGCTAATTAATTCAATAAATGAACTTGGGCTTTTCCAAGAAATTCAATTCAATAAAAAAAATCGACTTTGAAAAGCTAGGCTTTAATATTTTTTCGTTTGCTCTGACTAAATACTTGTAATGAAAAAGAAATGATCCGATGTTTGACTATAGTCAAGAATTAATCGACGAACGGTTCTATCTAAGAGATGAATATATTGCAAACGTATGACTATGTATTTTACATGTTTCGAATTTCAACGTCATAGTAACCTAAAAAATATATGAAAAAATAAAAGCAACTTGCATGCAAAGGCAGGTCTTTTTGGGAAAGATGATCTGTTTTTATCTAACTGTTGACTCATTGTCATTGTGAACAATTAGCCTTCACATTTATATTATCGTCGAAGCTCTTCCATTATGAGAAAAACTTGTCTCGTATCCAAATTTAAATCTGATTATCATTTTTCCTTCATTTTGTCCAAAGCTAATTAGGAAGGGAGGGAGACAAAAAGAATAAATTCCATTAAAAATTTCTATCTATTGTGTGTTTAGAAATTCTTCAAATGAGAGACATGTTCGAAGTACTAAATGTTCATTTTTTGTTCCAATTCGAACAAACAAAACTAGTGAATCGAATAAAGAAAGTATATCTTTGATAAATAAAAATTTGTCATCATCTAATTAGACTCAAAGATAGATTGAGGAGAAACATCGTCATTTTGTATTGAAAGTTGAATTCGGTGTAGGAGTACGAGAGTTTCAGTATGCTTTTTCTTTTGCATTCACATCCACGCCTACTCTTAGTTCACCATTGTTAAAAAACAAAAAAAGGAACATAGGTAATTATAGGTTCTACTATATCTAATTGAGGCAAATTATAAGAATTTTGTTATTGTTTCGCTTTTTAAAATCATAAACAATGTATGAGCGACCATGGATCTAAAAATATGAGTGTGTTATTTCAATAAAAATAAATAATTAAATAAATAAAACGTCGTTAAACTGTTCTCATTTGAAACTGAAATAATTATTGTTGATAAAAACATAGGTCCAACAAAAAAGACAAGAATATGATAAAAAACATATTACAATGATCGTTCTATATTGTGATTTCAAGAATATGTTCGTATTTATAAAGGAAGATCTTCAAGGGCGACTCCTCTATTGAATTAATATTTTGTCCGTAAACAGCTTCTGACAAAACTAGAAATAACCTGAAAGAGTTAATTTCCATGTGTTTACAATTTGTCAAAGTTTCTTTTAACTTTTTGGAAGTTATTTGTGAAAAAATTGAATGAAAAACATTCTAGTCTGAAATATAGTTCATAAGTTAGCATTCAAGAACATAAGAATATTCTAAAAATGCCATCCTAAGAGAATATATTCTTTCTTAAGGTGATATTAAACATCCATAGGAGTACTGGTTTTTGCTACGCTCACATTTAATCTTTCAACAAGATGCCAGAAAAAATCTTGAGCTAACAAAATACATGACTAAGCTCTTTAAAAATAAAACTTATTTTATTTTCTTGAAGTTTTTAATAAATGACAACAAAACAAAGTTAGCAGAAATATTGAAAATTATGTCTTTTGTCATATTCATTATTATTATCAGTTGTCTAGATTTAGCATCGTCAATGAACTATAAAATAAGTTTTCTAAATACATATCAATTCGTTTGAAATACAATTAAATTTCAAAATATTATTATTTCAATTAAAGAATGATTGTGATTCCTCAATAGTAGAAATTATTTTCTGAAATATTTTCAATGTCTCACTTTGAATCTTCATAAATATCAAAAAGATCAATAACATGTTAAATATGATTATTGGCATTTTAATATTAATTAAAAATAATTTTAAAACTGAATTTCAATAATCTAATAAAGAATATTTTGTTCATAATTACATAGATTCTCATTTAAATTTGCATAATTAATAATAAGTATAAATAATTCTATTAATTTGATTTGAAATATTGAATTAAATAATATTTTTGGTATTACTATTTCATTATAAATAATACGTATACGGAGAAATATGGTCGTTTACAAGCGTGCTTATTTGACCTGCGGATGTTTTCCTGAAGCTCGACACAGTGTTATTCTTGTATGATTTGACAATAATGAATTTATTAAAACTAAGAAATTATGGTTGATATTTTTAACTTAAAATAAACCTTATGAAGGTTCTTTTGTCAATAAATCATTTTTTTTTCAAATAAGGTTTCCAACATGAAAAATACGATTATGCGAAAGATTTTGCATTTAAGATTAATAACGGGTAATCTGAATTAAATGGTACATTTGTTCTCCGTTTTTAAATGTGGAACAATTACTTTTCATAGGCAGTATATCACATTTTCCTGATAAGTTTTTTTGAAAAATTAAATGTTTTCAAATAGATTTATCAAATTGATTTTTTGTCAAAAAAAAATCAGAAAAAAAGTCATTTTTTATAAAAATATACCAGTAACACGTAGTACAATTTTTCATTAACTCATGATTGCCTTAACCCTACAACACCGAACTTACATAATTTATAGATGTCTAGTAGATGATCTTAGTGCACTCGTGAAAATTCAAATAATAAAAAGTTTATACTACAACATGGTTGTTTTCAGATAAATTGGGTGACAAACCCTTAGGAAACTGGTCAGGAAAGTTTGATATATAAAGGGTGTTCCATAATAACTGACGATAAATTGTTATTCATATTTTTCATACTTTTTCTTGATATAGAGGGCTGAAATTTTTATCACATATATATCTAATGAAGATCTTCTGTTTCTGAAAGTTTCAGGTCTCTAGCTATAACTACTGGTGAAATACATCAACAACATTCAAATATATAAATTTTCGAAATCGATTTTTCAATACTTTTTATTGTGAAAATGTTGCAGAATATTTCCATAAGTAGTTAACCAAAAAATCACAAACTGCTCAGAAAATTTGTTTTCATATCAGAATTTGTAGAGCTTTTCCCGCTGATCATTTTGGTAAAAAAACTTTTCCAATTTCATTGAGAAATGACGATGTTATAGGCAAAATACTAAACACTTTAAAATAGGTTAAAGCGTAAGGAAGTCGATTCGTATATCTCAAAATGTGGCTATATTCTGGAGAAATGTGACTTAGTAGGTTTTGTAGAGGAAACCTTGCTCTACAAGATCCTATAGTCCGTTCCTGAAATATAAGCAAATAGGATGAATAATTCTCGATTGAACATTGTATGTGATATTTCTATGAAAAAAATCTGACATCTTCTATTTTTTGCGATAAATATTTTGACTATAACATCGTCATTTCTCAATGAAATTCGAAACATGTTTTTACTAAAAGGATCAGCAGAAAGAGCTCTACAAATTCTGATATGAAAGAAAATTTTCTGAATACTTTGTGAGTTTTTGGTTAACTACCTATGTAACTGTCTCGCTAGGTCGATTACGAAAATTCATGTATTCAAATGTGGTCGATGTATTTCACCAGTAGTTATAGCTAGAGACCTGAAACTTTCAGAAACAGAAGATCTTCATTAGATATATATGTGATAAAAATTTCAGCCCTCTATATCAAGAAAAAGTATGAAAAATATGAATAACAATTTATCGTCAGTTATTATGGAACACCCTTTATGTGTCGATGCAGTTTCATCTTATGCTTTAAAAAGTGAGAATTGTACATCTCTATCTTGTACCTATCAAAAGTGATCGCAAAAATATTCACTCTTCTTTTATTTTTAAATGAATAATAGTTCTTTGTTTTTCGTTGCGTTTTAATTATATACGAATGTATCGCTATTTACATGGATATAAATATAAATGTAACCGGGATTAATAAAAGTATGGCATCTGATTAGTCAACTGTTTATTTTTTATATAAATTTTTTGTTTTAATATTATTCAACAGATATGCGTTAAATCTAAACAAAATTGAATAGAATTTATGATATAAAATAATACATTGTAGAATTTTGTAAATTTTGATCAGAATTGGCGAAACCGTTTATTCTTTAAAAAAATCTCTCTAAAATTTTTAACCAATATATCGAGAGATAACTCAAAGCAAACATGAATAGATTTCAAAGATGATTCATTCTTCAAATACTATTTAAAATGCTGAACAGAAAACTACCTAACATGGATGAAACAATGGTAGAAAAACTAATTTTCTTTATTATTACTATTTAACACTCTCAATGACAATGAGTGCCGCTCTAGTTGGAAGTGCAACATTGATTCGGCATCCACACTCACACCCGAAGAAGACCTACAAGTTATCTTTTCTTTGAAATAGGTGATAGTATTCGTCATATTTTGATTTATGTATAAACATCTTTTTTTTTATGTATCTGATAATAATAGTTGCTATTATTATACAGAATCAATTCTCAGTTGTACCTATTTCCAAGAAAAAATATACGATAGTAGTACATCCTAATTACTGAATTCACTGATTCACTGTGTTTGACGTCATATATTCGAGAAAGATGTATCAGAAAGTTGTAAAACCTTTTATTCCAATATGACCAACACTGTGTCCTTACTTTTTACTCTTGAATGTGTATACTAACCATTTCTTCCATCTATCTTTTGTTAAATTTCTTCAGCTAAGAATATAATCGAAAAAAAGCTTTTCATTCTGATATCAAATAGTATCCAGAACGAGAGTCTATAAGAGAAAGGTCTAAGAAATTCAAAACGTGCTTATTTCCCTAGTGCGATATACAAAATGCTTTTTATTTCTCACTTATACAAAAAATCAGAAACAAAAAACGAATTATGACATTTAAATGAACTCTAAGCGAGAAATATATTTATTTTTAGTAATCAATGTAGTTCAATAAATGCGTGCAAAGATTTTGGAATACAATCAATATAGTTTAATTCGTTGTTTTGAATCATTCGTGCACATAAATATTTCAGACTGAGCTGAATTGGATGTATTCGAAAAAGGCTTTTACGCTTTTCATGTTCAGCACAATCTTCTGGTGTTTTTCCCCGCGCAATTGCATCAAGATGCGCTCCAGTATTGACAAGTAATTTGAATATTATTTTTATATCGTTCCATTCTTCCTTGGTAAGTTTTTTAAATTTATTGCTGTCCAAATCATGTAATGGTGTATAATTATGACAATCAATGGCATTGATCGATGCCTGGCAGGATAATAATAGTTGAACTACTACTAGAGACGGAAACCTTCTGCAAATACCAACAGGATTAGAGTTATGATATTCCATTAAAGATAAGTGTAATAATGTTTTGTTGGGTGTGGGTGGGTGTGGGTGTGGGGTCTGGGGTGTGGGTGTGGGGGGGGTGGGGGTGTGGGGGGTGTGTGGGTGGGTGTGGGTGGGTGTGAGTGTGTGGGTGTAGGTGGGTGTGGGTGTGTGGGTGTGGGTGGGTGTGGGTTTGGGTGCGGGTGTGGGGTGAGTGTGGCTGTGACTGTGACTGTTCATATCATCCACACCCACACCGACACACCCACACCCACAATTGATTACACAACATTTCCGCGCGCGACATTTCCGCGCCGACACTTCCGCGCCGACAGTTCCGCGCATGACAGTTCCGCGCACCGACAACACCGCGCGCGATACTTCCGCGCTAAATGAAGTTTTCTATTTTTTTCTGTGTTAAGTTAATACATCTTCTAAAATTTTATTAACTATTCTGTTAGTGCGGCTGCAGAGTTTCGGTGTGAGTGTTGGAATGGAACGAAGGCAACTGGGGCTCTAATGCCACAACCACATTCCAACATTCAAATTCACTCCAGAGACCACATCCGAATCCCAGATCCACGTATGAGCGCACATCCGCATCAAGCCACACACGCACTTCATAGCCCGAATCCGCGCCCACAGTCACATCAATATCTGGAATGCCAGAAGCATCATCTACCATGCCAGTAGCATTACATGAGATGCTAGTAGCATCACTGGGATGCTAGAGACATCACCTAGACTGCTAAGCTCATCACCTGTGATGCTATAACAGCCCCATGGAAAATAAGGGGCATCACTTACGCCGCTCCGAACAACCCAAGTGATACCTGTGCTATCCGAGGTCATGCCTATAGTAACCTAGGTGAGGCTTTCAGCATTCTTGTGATGCTTCAAGCATTCTAGGCAATACTATTAGCAATTCACGCGATGTCTCTGGCGGTTCAGGTGATACCTCTAGCATCCCAAGTGTCAGTGTCAGCATCGTAGTTTTCCATAAAAAACAATCTATCTTTTGAAACACGTGAGGTCCATCAGATGACTTCCTTAATGAGGTATCGATCTGAGCAGAACTGCTTGAGCAGTTCACCTAAAGTCGGAAGAACTATTTGAACAGTTCATTTCATCTTCGCTGAACTGTCAAAAACGATCAGATCAGATCACTTTTACAAGCAGTTCATCAGTTCTGAACTGTTACCAAATTGCCATACGCATACTTCACACTCACAGACACTCCGCGCCGGAGCCCAGACTCACAAATCTATTAATGAAAGTTTAGAAGATGCATTAACCTAAAGCAGAGTAAACAGAAAACTTCATCTTGCGCGGCGGTGTCGAGCGCGGAAATGTCGTTGCGCGGAATTGTCGTGAGCGGAAGTGTCTTGCGCGGAGCTGTCGTGCGCGGAAACGTCGGCGCGGAAGTGTCGGCGCGGAAATGTCGCGCGCGGAAATGTCGTGTCACGCCAACAATTGAACGTGTTGTTATCAACGCTTATTTTCCATATGGATCATTTTATACTTTAATTACTAATTTTCCAGAACTTCGTAGTTTATCGATTGATTTTCTAATTGATTCGAAATATCAGAATACACAATCATATGATCTTCCATCATTGAAAAATTTTAAAAAGGTTTATCTTAAATTATACGAAATTGGTTTCAACAGATTTCAAGAAACGGTTCGAAATTGTTTTCAATGGATTGAAGTTCTATTTCTTTCAATTGAAGATGATATAGAATATTTAGATGCAAAACGATGGGAAAAATTAATATCATCTAATGTGCACAATTTACGTAATTTTCATATGCATCATAATAATATTGGACCATAAAATAGATCAAAATATGATTATTTAATTTATCAATGTACATCATCATTTTGGATTGAAAAACTTTTTTATATTAGTAGTACTCAATTTAATGAAAATCCATATAATTACTTTCTAAACGCTGATGAATTAACTATTGAAAATTCGTTTACTGGACCTGATTCAATCGTAGAAGCAATTAATCGTGTTGTTCCTTTGTATAAAGTTACCAAATTATGTATTAAATTTTTTGATTTTCCTGTTGAACAATTGATAAAAATATTACTATTTTTATGTAATGTGCACACATTAAAGACTAATGCTTTATTAATTGTTGATACTGATCGAGAAGTACTTCAAAGAAATGAAAATCTTGAATATGTATCAAAAACAAATAAAATTAAAATATTGATTCTTGATTCTCATTATGCATTAGTGAACATTCAATTTATCATTAATTTCCGATGTCACAATAACCGGATCAGCTTTAGCGGTAAATCGTGGTTTACCGGCGAAAACCGCCGGTTTATCGTGGTTTTTCTATGTGAAGGAGCCAGTAATCGGACCGATAAAACCGCGGTTAACCGCCGGTTTTTGCCTGGTTTTCATCACATGGGTTATTTCTTCAATTGGAATATGTCAGAATTGGAATTGAAATAGACGAAATTCCAGCAATCATAACCCAGGTCGATCGTTCCGGTCACCGGATACTGCAGGAACCGGCAGGAAAGACGCGGAAAAATCGCCGGTTCCTGCAGGAAAACACCGGAAATCAACGGAACATGAAAGCAGTATTCCGGCCGGAAATTTTTCGGACTTTTTCCGGCTGATTTCCGGCCGGTTCCTGCCGAAAAGAACAGGAATTGGCTGGAATTCACCGGAAAAAAATCCGAAAAATTTCCGGCCGGAATACTGCTTCCATGTTCCGTTGATTTCCGGTGTTTTCCTGCCGGAACCGGCCGGTACTTTTCGACCTGGGAAAATATTTATTTAATAGTAAAAAAGATAAACTACAACATTTGATTTTGCTATGCATTATAGATATTTCGGACATATATTTTAAAGAATTTATCATAGCAGTTAAAAGCGAAAATTTAATTGTCGATTGTTTTTTAAATTGTTCAATCGTGATATATACTTATGGTGGTAAATATGTTATTGTTTTTGTACATGTCTTTTCTTTTTATGTACAATAATTACTTTTCAATAAATCAGACAATTAAATTTGATTATATTTTTACTCTTTTA
Organism: Rotaria sp. Silwood1; assembly: GCA_905250075.1. Lineage (NCBI taxonomy): Eukaryota > Metazoa > Rotifera > Eurotatoria > Philodinida > Philodinidae > Rotaria > Rotaria sp. Silwood1. Next base: position 1,478 of record CAJNOP010001863.1, on the reverse strand, counting down.
TTTACGTTAGGAAATAAATATAACCAATCTAGAATAATGTTCTGGTGCTAGCTGGTATAATTCTATTGGATATTATCTCGTATTGTCTCAAGATCTTAATTTTAATGAATTCTAGAAATGTAAATCAGTATATTTTCATTCAAAAAATGCCTATTTCCTTCGATATTGGAAACTACGATGTTTCATTCTATTTAATTATTTCAGTAATTAATTAACAAAACTATAGGGGATTCACCATCAAGTAACAATAATTGATTTATTTCGAGATAATATGTTGTCATTTGAACACCGGGGATAAATATAGTTAATTTCTTTTTAAATATTATTTCAGTGAAATCAACGTTTTACAAATTTTGTTACTTTTAAACGATTTTTTGCATTAAGAAGAACACTTATTTCAACTTTATATTCAGAACATAGTTCTTAGATCGGTATAAATTCATATTGCTTGAAAATAAAGAATAAGATAAGATAATATTGATTTATCTCAATTACTGTTTTGTTTTATTTATGTGCATGAGTCACTAAAATTTTCATGTTTTGATATCATAGATGGACACAATTATTGTGCAAAAGAAGTAAGTGGGAGAGAAAGAATGTCAGTCAAATAAAAAGAGAAAAAAAATGAATAAGTTAAAAGTAGCACTGACAATAACGAGAAATGACAAACAAACGAAGAGAAGAAATACTTTTTTAAATAAATATGTTATTAGTAAACAAGTGAAAGAAAATTAAGATGAAGTTCATGAGATATATTCAATTGATCAAGTGAAACTGTTCATGGAACATAAGAATATACAAGTAGAAAAGTATATGAAACTACCAACGACAAAACGCTTGAGAATTGTATTTTTGATCTAAAACATTGAGATTACAATCAAAAAAACATTTCTGGGATATATTCGGATAGTGTAAGTTTAGTTGTACAAAATACTAATAAAAAGTTAATATGTCGATACAACATGTGAATATACTGTTCGAATCTTTTTGATACATGATTGAACAACATTTAATGACAAGTTACTACAAACTTCATCCGTCGCATCTTCTAGTTCGCGTTGTGACTTTGGATTCTTATTTTTAATTTCTTGTTTAATAGCATTCCATACCAGTTCAATTGCATTAAAATCCGCGCTATAACCTGGCCAATTGCATAATTTAATATCATGTTGTTTACACCATTGTCTAAATTGAGCACTTCGATGCCATTTTACACCGTCAGAAACATAAACAAATCCACCCAACGCCTCGATATCTGCAGATAAAGCTTCATTCACTATTGCAAAGTACGTGTCACTGTTTAACCAATGATCGAATCGACAGAATACGTATCCATTTCACTAAATGAAACCAATTAAATTAATTTGGGCTCGTAGAGACGAAATCTCCTTTCGTGGTGTCGATTCTCCTCGTTTACACCAAACAATTTGGTTTGTGCTTCTCAGACCAACATAACATTCATCTTCAAAAATGTATTT